>CANXYI011681047.1:0-7500 GCA_948208565.1 Hura crepitans
CTTGCAAAATTTCAGCTCAAAATTCCACCGAAACCAAAAATCACTATTCACCACAGATCGAGTTTTAACTTCAAAAATTCGTAAAATATTCTCTGATGCTCCAAAAATTCTCATTTTAGTTTTAAAAATCCTCGATTAATGAGACTAGGGCCCCTGTAAAATTTGGGGTCAAAATTCCATTGTTGACTTTTTGGGTACTATTCACTCATCAGAATAAAATATTCTAAAGAAATATCAGATGACCTCAGAAAATTAAAATTTCTTCACCATTTTACTCAGTGGAATTTTTGAGGTTCATGGTATGACATTTTTTAGACCATCCGAGCACATTCCCAGGTCCTGAGGCTGTCCCAGCCCAAAATATTTTTATCTCCGAAAATGAAAGCTTATGCCCTAAAATGAATTACTGGTTTTGCTAAAAATTTTATTTCATTCGTTTTGACCAATTTTAGGCCAGTTAAAGTTTTCCGGTCAATATGCCAGTCATCGAACTCAAAATGATAGCCCGCACCGCAGGGAGCATCACTCGGGCTCGGATAATACTGTTCATATGATCTAGGTTTTCGGGCGTTACACTAGGGTTCCACTATCTATCAACACATCAATATGAGGTAAAGGGAAATCGTCTTTGGGATATGCCTTGTTCAGGTCTTGGTAGCCCACAAACTTTTTAACCCTTTAAACTTTCTTTGGTATAGGGATGATATTTGCTAGCCAAGTAGGGAAAATTATATCCTCAATGAACTTAGCCTTAAGTAGCTTGATGACCTCCTCTTTTACTTTCTTTGCCCATTCTGGCCTCATCCTTTTGAGCTTTTGCCAAACTAAAGTAATATGATTATAAGTTTGAATGGTATGTTTAGCTACTTCCTAATTGATTCTTGGCTTGTCTTCATAGTTTTAGGCAAAGATCCTTTCATATTTCTTTAATAATCTCTCAAATTTTCTCTCTCCTTAGCAGTAGTATCATGGGTGATTAATATATTTTTAGGATGTTCGCTTATACCCAGACTAAATCAATTAGTTTTAATGCAATTAATGTCAAAGATGCTTATGTAACGATCATTGGGATGTATGCTACTATTAGGAAAAGTATCAATAAAATAAGCAAACTCTTTGTTCATTTTCTTTGAAAAAAATTGTTCAACTCAAAGAGTTTAGACAAATACATTTCTTTAATAAAAAAAAGTCACTATTTAGATGAGGCACATCTTTAGGAGGATCTGAATATATTTTTTCAATGGTAGTTGGTGCTGGAAAGATTACTTTTTCCCACTGGACCTATGTCACATTGCTTGATTCCTAATCAATGACATTTACGAATATCTTAAAACTAGGCTTGCAATGCTCAACCGCCTTTGTAGGATCCAGAGTCCCATCATACATTGTCTTCTTCTGCATGACAAAATAATGTTTTTGGCTATTCCCTTTCTTCAAATGCCCTTCTTGACTAGGTTATATCCTAGCCCCTTAATGCCTTTTTGGGTTCAAAGTTGTAATAGCTTGGTTATACCTTGAAGATTCTTCCATAAACCAGCACTAGGAACAAAATTCTTTTTTTTTCATGATCTTAGACACTTTAGGATCTATATAATCCTCATATATCCTAGAAACATGGAACCTATTAAAAGGGTAAATTGCAATAGCTAGCGTGGAAACTACATGATTAATCTTAGCTTTTATTGTTATAATGTTACCTTTATATGGAAACTTAATCATCTAATGCAATATGGAAGGAACTCCTCTAAGCTTATGAAACTAAGGCCTCCCTAGTAGAAATGAGAACATAGCTAGGATATCTATTACAATGAACTCTACATCATTGGTAATGGGTCTTACTTAGACTTTGGTAGTGAAAGACCCTTCAACTTGCCTTCTTATATCATTATATGCCTTAATGGTAATACTAAAAAGCATTAAATCTTCTTTCTTTATCCCCAAGCTTGCTATGATCTTAATTAGGCAGACACATAGTAAAGAACTATCATTGACCATGGCACATCTAGTTTTCTTTCCATTTAACTCGGCTTTAATAAAGAGAGGCTAATTTTATTTTCTTCCTTCTGGAGGCAAAAAAAGTATTAGAGAAAGTTATGAGGCCTATCTTATAAGTTTTCATTACAGTTATGAGGCCTATCTTACAAGTTTTCATTACCTAAACCAACTCTTCAAGAGTAGTGAAAAAAGATATGGCAACTTGCCTTAAGGCTTTGACTATCTTGTACCTATGAGCTTTAGATGACATTAGCAAATCCCAAATGTTGATATTAGCTTGGGTTTTTTTAATTATTTAAGTACATTATTATGCCCACTTTCTTTGACTTCAACTTCTTTCTTGGGTAGGATCTGACCATTCTTCTTAACTTTCTCTACCATTTCTCCCTCGACCCTAAGTAGTTCTCTCTTACCCTCTTCAAAATCCTTATTAGAAGATTCATCCCAAAAGTTTTTGCTCTCCTTAAGCTCACTATCAGTCTTACTCTCTAAAAAGCTAGTTAAAAGAATAGTTTTTCTCACTTTTATCCCCTCAATAATCTCTTGGTTAGATCCATAAATGTTCTTAAGAACATACTCCTTAGGTAACCCTAATTTGAGAAGGCAATTATTTTGGTGTTTAGGGGGTTTGGTATTTGTTTAAAGTTAATTAGGTCTTGAATGGTTTTTTTGAGAAGCTTGCAATTGTCAGTGAGATGATTGGTTCTTTGGTGATAGGCATAATATTGATCATTCCTATGATTGGGAGGTAATAGACCATTAAATGGTTGTGGTGGAAGTGGCTATAGCATTCCCTCTTTTGTAATCTTTCTTAAGTACCAAGATAATGACTTACCCACATTAGAATATATCCTACTTTTTATAACATGCACATCTACTATCTTAGTGGTGCCCCTAGCATTATTGCTTGAGTAGTTGGATTGCTTAACCTTTTGAACCTTTTGTTTTGGTAACTCACTTGTAGGTTGACTAGAATGTCTTCCAACTGTTCCCATGTTATGATGCCTTTTGCTGTAAGCCTATTATTCATATAGTTATTGGCATTTTTTATGAACATCTTAATCTAGTCAATATTCTCTAGCTTATTCCTCATCTTGAGAATTTTATCCCTACATCTTTATAGATAATCAGAGAACCTCTCATTGGGCTTTTGTTTCTCTAACTCTAAATCTTTCAACTTTATCTTTATATAGGCAATATTGGAGTACTATTTACTGAATGCATGAGCTAACTCATTCTAGTCCTCCTTGACCCTTTTCTCTTGATAATGATACTATTTTAAAGCTTGGTCCATTAGAGACATACTAAACAAGCTCACTATTTGCTCCTTATATAAGTTGGTTGCCCTCATAGCGATAACATATTGCTTCAAATGAGCCTTAGGGTTAGTTGTACAATAAAATTTTCATAAATTGGGCATCTTGAACTTGTAGGGCATAGCCCAATCAGGTCTCAGGCTAATGTCATCAGGATCAATGTCTTTGCCCTCGATGACCAGTCTAGTCATAGCCTTTATTTTCTCACTTTGCTTTCTTATTTGATCATCTTCAGCTATCTTGGGTAAGGGAACCTTCTAGTTTGATTTGTTGACCAAAGTAATCTCATCATCTGAGAGTTGATCATCTACCCTGCCTAGTACTTCATTTTCTTTATGGGTGGTTGAGGTCTATCCCACCTCTTTTTGATTGTGTATACCAAATAGGGTATTGACAATAGCTACCATTATTGTCTTCTCTATCTCACCCATTGGCTTTATTAGCATGGATCTAGTAATTAACTCATTTGCAGACATGGTTCCACTCTTAGGCTGGACTAGAAATGCTTCACTAGTTCTACTGAGGTGCTTACCTATCCTTTTCCATTAGGTAGTGAATTAAGGATCAATGGTGGCTGTTAAAATAATGGGTTAGGGATGAGATATGTATAGTATTAACAATCCACATTAAAAAGTGTGTATGATATGCAATGAGATGTTGATGAAGACAAACACATACAAGAAGCCTTCTGACCTTATTCCCCTCGCACATGTGGTCAAGTTAGTCTTTTCCTAGGTTGGATTACCTAAAGATTATTAAGGGATGCATAGGCTCATTTAGGAGCCAAATTAAACCCATTAACCTCTCATATTTAAAATGTATGTAAGAATAATGGCCTATTACATTTAAATCCTATTTACAGTGAAATTAGGTTATGCCCATTCTAGATAAAAGGTATAACAAGCTTGTACCCACTTTAAATGCAGTTAAGTGTAATAGGCCCACATAACAATCATAACACAATTGCAATTACTTAAGGTCATGCAACCTAAGGGAAGTTGCTAGGCTTAACTACATGAGCTTATGGTTTAGTCATAAAGGCTAATAGCTCCCACAAGCAGAGGTCCCTCCTAATAGGTTTTTCAAATCAAGGATAATCATGACTAATTAGTTCACATTTTCATATACTAGACGGCACGAGGCTTATGAGTAATGGATATGCTAGCATTTCCCCATTCTTAAATGAAAAATAGAGTCATGGTTTATAACACCATCCATGGTAAAAAGGTCACAATTTATATAGAGTGCAATGTATAGGACTAATAAAAGTTAGAATAGTTAGACGACATATTATTCGAGCACTTTAAGATTTAAATTCTTAGTCCTCAGTAGAGTCGCCACTATAGATTTATTTTATTTTATCAGGGACAAGAGTGGTAAACCACCTGGCTTTACACCAAAACCACTAATCTTTTGCCTAAAAAGGGTTTAAAATCATATCTTATTTATGGCCCAATAATTTTCCTTTCTTTTATGTTGTAACATTTACCAATCCTATGTCAAGCATGCATGCATTGTAATTGAAACATTCATGTCACCTTTTTAAGTAACAAAAGTAAATTATGATATCTAAAGCGTATGACAGACATAATATATTATACATCTAGAAATTAGGTTATTCATTATTAGTGGTGTGACTTGACAACTACCTATAATCTATAGGAATTGGTGGTACTTACCTAACTCTAATCTCTAGGAGATTTGCCTATTTAAAATATATTTTTATGTGACTTTTTTAAAAAAACTAAAAACTATTTTGTTAAGAAAACACCAATTAAATAGGTAAAAAATCATTTCATGTGATGTTATGTTTTTGTCATGTAAAACAAGTTATTAAGTTGCCTATTACAACCAAAAATTATCAAGGGTTATAAAAGGTACAAAATCAAATGAAATAATACATAACACTTAATTGGTTTTGTCTATACATCACTATGACCATGTAGACCAAGAATAGCTCTAGTGTGTGTCCGTGTGAACTACAGTTTGTAAGGGTAATTATGTCTATTCGGACCTCTACCTCAATAAGAAAGGTCACTCATATACAACTTAAAGGAAAGGTTAATGATACCATATTAGGATCCATACAGACTTGTAAAGAATGAGCATACAATGATTCATGTAAAATAAAGATACATGTCTAAGCATAATCACTAGAAAGCTATAGATTTATTATAAAAACATATAAATTGACATATGTAACTACGAGGACTAGGGATTGCAAACAAATATCAATACAAACTATATTCCTCATTATAAGGGGTCTATGCAGACTATAGAATGGAGTAAACTTGTATTAAGCATGTATCCATATAGATAACATTCCTTGTGAGTGAGAGTCTGTGCGAACTTCATGACAAAATACACAATATCAAAACAAGATCATCCGTATGGACTGCATTCCTCATGAGAGTGAGTCTGTACAGATTATACAATAGTTTTAGCAAGATAGCAAGATATGTACCATAGAAAAGAATAACTATACGATATGATAACATCATATTAGCATTTCAATATGGGGAATAGAATACATTAAAACATGAAACATAAGGCGAATAGAACACAATTATTGAATGTAAGTTCATACGAATGACAAATCATATGTGTATGAATAAATTAAGTCCATGCAGACATAGTCATGCATCAAGTTAAGTTCATGTGACTAAGACAAAAATAACAACATAGTCATAAAATGGAAAAAATCAATGATACATAATAAAATGACTTAAAATAACATCCTACACCTATGATCATGGTGGGTATTACATAGAATCATCTCACTTGTCATCAATCCTTGGAGATCATAGGTTTATGAAAACAATAAGAATATACATAGTAAGAGGCCTCAGATCTTACCTTATAAATGAACTCTCAAGCAATAAACAACTAAAGGTAGAGTTTTTGAAAGAATTAATTTTAAGTGTGGGTTGATAATAGTAGTATGAATCCTAGTTGGAGTTTTCTCCTAAACTCTTGAACTATAGGATTCAGCTATTCAAGATTGCCTCCTCTTTAAATTAAATAGTAGAAGGGTATTTATTATATTAAGGTGATGGGTCTCCTGTCTAAAAAGGAATTAAAGTCCTTTTAGGATTGGGAGATAAAGTCTGAATAGGAAGTTGACGCTTCTAAAAGCTTTTACATTGGCAAGTCCATACGAACTTAGACTACTTAGTCCATGCGAACCTAGGTTACATGCTCTCTCACTAGTTTATGAGCCTTAGGCTATGTCTTAGGCAAGGTTTGAGTTAGTCCAAGCAGACATGAACTTGGATTTATCTATGTAGACCATAGGCCTTAGGCTTGACAGTGTCTTGTTAAGATAGTACATTCCTAGGGGACCGGCGTCTGTGTAGACTAATGACATTCTAGTTTATATGAATGAAGGTTTTTTTTTAAACTTGAGATGTTGCTTAAGAGCCTATCTCTAATTATCATCATAGGCCCTAAAAGGGTGGGCATCTATATGTGAAATATATGTATGTCTTACATATGCATGATATTTATGAGGTTTGTTCATAAATTGATGTTATGATGAAATATATATAAGAAATGAGGTGTAACATGATTGAATAATGGTAATAAATGCTTAGAGGCTTAATGGCTGAATGGCCTATTAGTGTATGTATATATGCATATGCTTGTTAATAAACATATTATGAAAGATGCATGAATACATGAATCATAATGAGTATGAAGAATTGAGATGCTATGTGGAATGTGATAAAATGCAATAATTATGCAAGTGTGATGGCTTGGCTAAATGGCCTATATGAAATGATATGAGTGTGTGCTCTATATAAGATATGAAATGAATAATATATGGAAGGCAATTGAAGTAATTAATGATGAACATGTATAATGAATGTGTGTATATGAGAAAATGAAAGATGACATATACAAATGATTTTATAGCAAAATGGGCCTATAGCAAAGTAGTATGTGTATGTGGCATAATATGTATGTTGTTAATAATGTATGACCATATACATGAGAATGATCATGTGAACATGTAATGACATGTGTAATATAATGAGAATATATTTAATCATATACATGAACTATTAGTATAAAAAGATGAAATGATGATGGAGATGGAGATGGCATATGGTAGTTAGGAAACACCATAATGCATGATGAGCTTATGACATAACGATGTAGGCATAAGGCAAGAATGGCTTAAAGTGAT
>CANXYI011681047.1:12500-14576 GCA_948208565.1 Hura crepitans
AAGGGTGTATTGGTCATAAAACTTTGACGGGCCTAAAATGGGTAAAATGAAATAATTTAAAAATTTTATAGAACCAATAAATCATTTCGAGCCAAGAACTAGTGAAATAGGAGATAAAATGAGGTTATGCTGGGATAGCCCCGAAATGTGCCTAGACGGACCTAAAAATACCATAACCTGAGCCTTAAAAATTCTAATTAACATGATGGAAAATGAATTTTAATTTTCTAAGGTCATTTGGTATTTTTTTGAATATTTCATTCTAGCAGGCAAATAGTGCCCAAAAGTCAATAGTAGAATTTTGACTTGAAATTTTACGAGAGCCTTAGTGACACTAATTAAGGATTTTTAAAATAGAAATAAGTATTTTTCGAGGTCTAGAGGAATTTCTATGAATTTTTGAAGTTAAAAAGGAAATCAGGAGAAATGAGCCATTAGATTGCCATGTGTCGCAATATGAGCCATCCACCTACCCCTATATATGGGCCCACACATGTGAGGGGGTTCACATGTGTTAACCAACCTCTCCTCCCCTATTTCCTTCCTTTGGCCAATGCTATTAGAACATTCTCTCTCTTCCCTTTTTGCTTCTCTTTCTCTCTCTTGCCATTACCAAAAATAAAAAAAATGAATTAGACCCTCCATGACCTTTAGAGTCTAATTTAAGTGGGAGATTTTGAGAATTTGGCCTAGAAAGAGAGATATCTAACCTTGGTGAATAGGGACATTTTTGAGTATAAGTGATTTTATTCAATTTTTTATTTTTGTTTTAGGTAGTTTAGAGTGTTTTAAGAAGTTCCATAGTTTTAAATTTTCATTTGGAAAAATGTAGGATTTTTTAGGAATTTTTCTATGTAAAATTTGTGTATGTCATATGTTTTACCATAAAAATGTACATGTTCATATGTATGGAAATGCTAAATCTTAGTCTTAGTCAAGGCTTTGATGTAAATTAATGATATGAACATGTTAATGCATAAAGGCAATATGATATACATGATTTTAAAGAGAAAAAACTAGGTGTATGTATGTGCATAATGTATGGTTGAATGGTGCACTTGAATGGCATGGTATCTGTAGTTAGGTATATTGCTTATTAAGCACAATAATGGCATGTAAATGGGGTGTATAAACCATACTTGGAAAGTGAATAATAATACTAAAATGTATGGCATGTAAACTTAACCAATAATGACATAAAAGGGCATGTAATGTGTATATAAATAATGACTAGTAAAATGATGCCTATATATGTACCATGAGGTGGCATGATTGCATGATGCATTTCATAGAAGGTTATAAAAAGAAATGATGTAAGAATGATAGGTTTTAGATTGATGTGTTTAGTACTATGAAAGGCACAAGTTTGAAAATTGACCAAATGAATAGTAGCCTACTCATAAAATGACCAAATGAATAGTGATTTTTTGACAAAAGGCTAAAAATGTTAACTTATGTGAAATGTTGTGTGCAATGTAATCCATTGGCATGATTGACATGAAACATAGTAAAATTGATAGTAGATGTCATAGTTAACTAAGGAATAGTGATTTAGCCCATCAGTTAGACACCCACTAAATGGGTTGACCGGTCAACTAGGGAATTAGTAGCTGCTAGGTAATTTTGTCCTCTTGGGGCCATTGTTGTCTGTTGGATGTGGCAAGTGTAGCCATCAAGGTTCTAAGATGAACCCTGCACACTTGAGTATTAGGAGGTCCACCTGGGTTGATCCTTACTACCTATTGACTATCTATGTATATTGGGAGGTCCCACAGGGTTAATCCCTACTGTCCACCTATGATGATTTATAGATGTGACTCAGGGTATTGCAAGTTCCCACAGGGCTGATCCCTACTATCCCACTTACAAAAATTGGGAGGACTATGAAATAATCCCTACTATCTACCAGTCTGGAATTGGGTTGTCTATAGACTGATCCTTGCTATCGAGCAAGGTAGGTGTAGCTATTGAGGTCCAAAATATAGGCCACTGCATAGGATAGATCCTACTATCCGATGTCTTAAAGTATCATCTGTGTGTTATAGGCCTAAACTTTATTAAACTTAACCATGATGA
>CANXYI011681251.1:0-10255 GCA_948208565.1 Hura crepitans
CATATGTGAGAGAATAGGCTATAGAAGGAATGATGTAATTCAAGTGAAGTAGATAGTGACTTATGCATGTCCAGATAGTGATTGGGAATGAATGGTGGAGGGTAGATAAGGGAATAATAAGAATAGATGAATAAGCTATGCAAGTCCTATAAATCAGATACAATAAGGGTAACTAAAGTATGGAAATGTCAGTATAGACCATAATTTAGAATCATGACAAGGGAATATAAATGACTCAAGGGATAGTCATAACCAGAACTTGGATAGAGAGATTGGAATAAATAAATAGATGTGATTAGACATACTTTGTGTGCTTGCATGTGCTAACAGCACATGGTATGTTTGGATAAATTCACCACTAAGTGCATACTGAGCATATTGGGTGTCCGATGCGCAGGTGGTAGATTTAGGAAGATGTGATCCAGACATCTAGCAGTACAGCCGATGACTGACCAGCTATGGCATTGTTTAAGTAGTATGTGTTTTGTTTGTAGTTAGAGACACTTGTGCATATTATTGTGGGGAATTGGGTCCTTTTGATACTTGGTTAGCTAATACTGTAACCTATACTAGTGAGAAATGAGTTGTTAGCAGTAGAAGTAGCCTAGGCTAATGTTTTATTGTAAGATTAGGCTTATGAGTGTAATATGCCTGGTAAGTTGGCTTTAGGACACTAGAATCATTTAATGAAAATTTTAGACTAGATAGGATAACCCAAGTAAGAGTTAAATGAAAGGCCCCTAAGGAAATCCAAAGATGGGTGACCTCAAGGGAAGTAGCACTCATTGCCTATTTTCTTTGGGAATGGGTAGGGGTTGCTACATTTAGTGGTATCAGAGTGGGTTTAGATAGTTCTGGATAGTAATGCATGAGTGCCTTAGGTGTTTTGGGATATAGACGGTCACTATGCTGCTAGTATATGAGGATTTTTGATAACCAATTGGTGAAATGACTATATGGACTCCTTGGAAAAAGAAACAATTGGCTAGGATAATGGAGCTATGACTCTATGACCCTCTTCCTCCTAAATTGAGTGGTTAATGGTGTGCAAGATGTCATAAAGGGGTGATAGTGCCCTAGCAGAGGAGTATCAGGCTTTATGGATAGAAGGGAGCGATGATATGATTACTTAAGTAGACTGAGAATAAAAGCATTTGCAAGGAGAAAGTATAGTGTTCTTATGTATTGTTTTATGATTGTAAGACAAGTATAAGGTGATTATCAAATGAATGAGGTTCTTAATAGGAAAGGAAAGGTGAGGACTAGCTAAGTGTGGGGAATGGAAAATAGATAAGAAGTAACAGGGAACAAGTACAGGTTGTTGGAACACCAGTACTTGCTAGGAAATAAATAATGCTATAAAGAAGCTAATGAAGGAACAAAAAAACTTGAAAGAACTTGAGAGGATGGAAATAGTAGAGCAGAGTAGAAAGTTAGCAATGAGAAAGAATGGTTAATATGTTATACCTAGTGGAAATTAAGATCCTTAGAACTTAGGAAAGAAGGAACTTGAGTGAGTTACAAATAAGATAATTAAGTTGCTTACAGTTTAAAGTTGTTAAAGAAGTTGTTATTAGTTGTGAAAGTATGAGAGTTATGGGACTCAAACCTAGGATAACTGGGTTAAAGAGCAACAGAAAGGTGGAAGTTTAGTAGAGAGATAGAGCTAATGAGGTTAAAAGTGTAACAGAAGTGAGATAGTAATGGTTAGAGGAGAAATCATGGGAGACATTATGATGTAAGAGTTATGACACCACTAGGGATAGGAATTGCCTGTCAAAGTCCCTGAAGATGAGGGCTATTGCTTTTCCTTGATACATTTCTTATCAGGCCCGAGCATTGCATTATAGAGCTTAGGGTCCATCTTATCATCTGCATACTTGCATTGTACATGACATGTTTTTCTATGATGAAAACTCTACACATGTGTTTTAGGAATTGAGCATGGCATGATGATAACCTTAATATTGAAGGAACTTGACCAAGTGAATGTAAAGAGAGAAGTACAATGTGATTATAATAAAAAGAGAGTGATAAAGAAACTATGGGTAAAAAAAGGATAATAGCTAGTGCTAATACGTATGAGTAAGTATAGGAAAGGATTTAGATACTCAGGTATGAACCCTATAAGGGCATAATAGGCAATGAAGTGATGACAGACGTGTTGGTGGTTCATGATAAGTATAGATAGTTAATTTACCTTTTTGGAACTAAAGAGGGGAAGTGAACTAGATAAGTAGTGGATAAATAACTTCCACAGGAAGGATGAAGTGGAAGAAAACAAATAGACATCCGAGAGGAATTTAGAGATCAAGGTGTTTGGAGATGTTAGAAGAAATGAAAGTGTAATTAAAGAAGTTAATAAAAAATAAGCAACGAAGGAAAAGTAGATTAGCTTACATGTGACACGAGTAGAGAAATTAGTGAGATGAGATTGGGATGACATGAACTAAGGATTATGATGATAAATAAGAAGAAGAAAGAGTATGACCTAGCATTAAATGCACTAGAGGAAAGCTTGATTAAGAAAGGTTCCTATAGGGAGACTAACCTAAAATATTACCTTCTAATATTGAGGTAATATCATAGAATTGCATTTGGTAATAAGATAGTGTGAACAGTGTCATGAAAGTAAAGGAAATTGACATAAGGTGAATAGGTAAGAATGCTTTTGTAGTACTTGGTGCTGTCATTAAGAATATAGTATGGAAATTGAAGAAGCAGTGAAAGTGCTCAGTTAGCATTTTCCCTTAGTAATTAAAGGATAATAGAATGAGATGAGATAAGATTAGAAGTATGCTAAGGGAACTTCACCTACATTGAGAGAAACTTGGACTAGAGAAGTTACTAGAGTGCAAGACTAAAATGTACTTAGAGAGTTTTGGATACATAGGGATACAAGGGCTTAGCCCTAAAAGAAAGAAACGAAAGTAAAAGTATAGTAATGGAATGTGGAATTGACTGAGCACATGACTAAAAGAATTTTCAAAGAGAAATTTCTTAAGAGGGGAAGACTTGTAATGCCAGTAAGCCAAGGTTTTATGAACAGTACTTTTTAGGCTCGAGAGATGTTCCCTGCAGTGCAGGGCATCATTTCGAGTTCGATGATTGGTATATTTGCCATAAAACTTTGCCTGGCTTGAAAGTGGGGTAAAATGAATGAAATTAAAAATTTAGCAGAACGAATAAATCATTTTAGGTCAAGAACTAGTGTCTATGGAGATAAAATGAGGTGGTACCGGGACAACTCCAAAAAGTGCCCGGATGGATTGGAAAGCATCATACCCTGATCCTCAAAAATTCCATTAAGTATAATAGAGAAGGAATTATAATTTTCTAAGGTCGTTTACTATTTTTTCTAAATATTTTATTATGGCAGGTGAATAGTGCTAAAAAGACAATTATTGACTTTTGACTTGAAATTTTTTAGGGACCTCAGTGACACTGAGTAAGGATTTTTGAAACTAAAATGAATATTTTTGGAGGTCTAGGGAATATTTTATGAATTTTTAAAGATTAAAAATGGCATAGGGTGAATAGTAACCCTAGCTCCCGAAAGAGTTTCAGACTGAAATTTTGAGGGACCCTTAATAAAGTTATTCGAGGAATTTTGGGACTAGAATTATGACTTTTGGAGGTGTATGTAAAATTTTTTTGAATTTTCAATTTAAAACCAAAATAAAATAAATTTGGGCCATCTGATCGACACATGGCATGATCATGGCCATCCATTTTGCATACACACCTAAAGGGACATGTGTGAGGCAAGGATGGTAGAAACTAAGTCATTTTCCTCCCACTTCTCATTATGGCCGATGCCATTAACATCATGAGAGCCCTCCATTTTTGCTCCTTTTCTCTCTCTACCCACCATAAAATGCCATAAGTCTTATATGGTTTTGAACCTCCATGACCTCTTAAAGACACTCCAAGTGACAAAAAGGGGAAAAGGATGCTTAGAAAGTGAGTTTTGAGCACTTGATGAATACTGCCAAATCTATTTCTAAGTGTTCTTTTCCAAGGTTTCTTATTTTTCTTATAGGGTATTTGAGATGTAGATCACATTTATAGAAAGAGATTTCATTTTGGAGTTGGGTATAATTGTGTATGAATTTTCAAATGTTAGACCTAGTATGGATATTTTGAAAATGGTGATTCAAGGTGGAGGGATATGAATCTAATGCTTTTAAAGTAGCTTCGACATGATAGGGAGTCTATTGTGAGTGAATTTAACTGAGACATATGATGTATGTTAGGAAAATATGTAATTTAGGGTATGGACATGTGTATCAAAGTTAGAGTTACATGTGTGTGTATGGTAGTAACTATGTGAAATGCATGCTAGGATGTGTAATTTAATGAGATAGGATGATAGTGATGTGAACGGGATGTGAAAATGATGTGCAAAGATGTGATGCATGCATGACCATATGTATGTCATGTATGCCATGGTATGGGTATGCATGCATGGGTTGTTGGCAT
The DNA here is from genome assembly GCA_948208565.1 of Hura crepitans. Classification (NCBI taxonomy): domain Eukaryota; kingdom Viridiplantae; phylum Streptophyta; class Magnoliopsida; order Malpighiales; family Euphorbiaceae; genus Hura; species Hura crepitans. Next base: position 4,483 of record CANXYI011681251.1, read on the forward strand.
GTGAGGTTAGGATAGTGATGTGATGTATAACATGTAAGAGACATTAAATGAATAAGTAATGAAATGGTTATATGGAAGGAATTAGTAAGGTATGTGGCATGAATAATGTATTTTGTGCGGATGTATGGGAACATATAATAGAAAGGGTGAAGTGGAAGATATTAGATAGGAAAATATGAATTTGATTAAGAAATGTTGGGTAGGATTTTATGGTTTGAAATAATGTATTTATATGTTAGTATTGATGCAATGTTGGATGGGGTAAAAATTATTTTAGGATGAAATAGATTGAGGTAAATGGAAAATAAAAATGAGGTAACAGGTCGGTGAGAAAAAAGAGTACCAAATGAATAGTATTTGTTAGGAGAAAAAGGCCCATAACTGTCTAAGAAATTTTAATGACCTGCAACTGATTGAAAAATATAGTCGGATGAACTAAATTAAAATTTGTGTCTTATTACCTTGGAAATAATTCAAATAAATATTTGGTAAGGGGTAAAGTGATTAGTTGGGTTAAATTAGAACTAGAATGGGGTAAGGAGTTGATAAATTATTGAAAAGTTGAATGAATAAATTAAGAAAATAAAGAAAGAAATTGCTACTGCACAATAATGTATGGATAAAGCTTTAGGAAAGTAAAAGCTGTAAATTTGATAGACTTCAGGACATGAAAAGAAATTATAATTAATAAAGGCTTAAAGATTATGTGTGGGGTAAACCTCGCCAAGAGTTTCGTAAGGCGAATCAAGTGAATTATCAGACTGTGTGGAAGAAAAATATTACTAGAAAAATGGCAACAAAGAAAGTAAATTACGAAATCTAAGAACCAAGTCATGGTATAATAATGCAAGAATTATAGACATAAAATATATGAAATATCACCCAATAAAACTTATGGGAATGAGATAAATTAATTATATGTTGATAACAGAGAAGGATCAAGAGTCACTGTGAAAGAGAATAAAAGACAATTATACGAAGTTAATGACCACAGTGGAACTCAAGTGAGGATAGGACAACTTTTTGGAACAAAGAAAATATTTTATGGATTTTAGTAGATAAATGAGCCAAAGCGATACAATTTTTTATGGATAAATTGAATAATGAAAATAATGGCTTTATAAGGTAATGGAAAGGGAATATTGGGATTAATGGTTACTTATACACTAGATAGGTTGATTGGTCAACTAAGGATTAAGAGCTGCTAGAGGTTAAGTCTGTATGGATTTTAGCCTATGTATAGCAAATGCAGCCGCTGAGTATTAATTTAAGCCTACTTGCTCTAGGTATTGGGAGGCCTATGGCTAATCCCTGCTACCCACTTGTGGATATTGGGAGGTCCTATGGCGATGATCACTGCTATCCACCCTTAGTGATGTTGATGTGATTTGCAGATATTAGGAGTAGTCTATGGATGGATCCCTACTATTGGGCGAAGGGTGTGTAAAGACACTGAGGTCTGTACTGTGGGCCACTATATAGCTTTGTCTTTTATTCAATTATTGGATTGGGTTAGTGCCACAACCGAGGGCTAAGATGGGGGCCATTGCACATTGTGATCCCATTATCTAGTGGTTAGGAGTCCTTCCCAAATCATAGGGGTATAATTGAATTAATAGAAGTATTTGAATGGATTCAAATAATATTGACAACATAATTGAAGGCATAATTATTATGATTAAAGGAATAATTATTATGATTAAGGTAATTTCTGAATAAACTACACTCAAAGGGAAAATAAAGCTGTCAATAGGACAACTCAATAGCTTTATATATTTCTAGTAAGATTTATAATAGAAGCATCATGGTGATGGAATGATAACAAAATATGAAAGCATATGTGAGAGAATAGACTATAGAAGGAATGATGTAATTCGAGTGAAGCAGATAGTGACTTATACATGTCCAGGTAGTGATTGGGAATGAATGGTGGAGGGTGGATCAGGGAATAAAAAGAATAGATGAATAAACTATGCAAGTCCTATAAATTGGATATAGTAAGGGTAACCAAAGTATGGAAATGTCAGTATAAACCATATTTAAGAATCATGACAAAGGAATATAAATGATTCAAGGGATAGTCATAACTAAAACTTGAATAGAGAGATTGGAATAAATAAATGGATATGATTAGGCATCCTTGTGTACTTGTATGTAGTAGTAGTACATGGTATGTTTGGTTAAATTCACCACTGAGTGCATACTGAATGTATAGGGTGTCCTATGTGCAGGTGGTAGATTTGGGAAGACATGATGTAGACAACTAGCAATATAGCCTACGACTGACCAGGTATGGCATTGTCAGAGTAGCATGTGCTTTATTTGTAGTTAGAGGCTCTCATGCATGTTATTGTGGGGAATTAGGTGTTTTTCATACTTGGTTAGCTAGTACTATAACCTATACAAGTAAGAAACAAGTCCTTAGCATTTGAAGCAGCCTAAGCTGATATTTGATCGTTAGTTCAAGCATCTAAGTGTAATATCCTAGTAAGTTGGCTTTAAGCCACTGAAATCATTTAATGAAATTTTTAGACTAGATAGGAGAACATAAGTAAGAGTTAAACAAAAGGCCCTTGAGAAAATCCAAAGATGGGTAACCTCATGGGAAATAACACTTTTTGCCTGTTTTCTTTGAGAATGGGTAGGTGGTGTTACATGCTTATACATAGGGATCAGTTTGTAGACCACCCAAGAGACTGATCATATTAAATATTCCATTTAGATCTACATAATATACTAGTGTAGTTGCCTATCTAGAGACCTCCACAGTTACACCAGCATAGTCTGATATCCAATAAAAGAAAAGAGATGTCTACCCTTCAGACTAGTGAAATGGCACAAATATGAACCTCAACCACCTCATCGGCCTTATCTAATAATCAGATAGTCTTGTAACTGCTAATCCTTAAGTTAGGTGTCTAGCTAATAGGCCATTTGACTTTCTTTTACATTCATTTATTTACTGATCATTGTTTTATAATATTTAAAAAAAGTTTCACAGTCAGTTATGAATTTATTTCCACAGTCAAATTTTAACCTGCATAGTTATGGGTCCATTTCGATCCTATCGAATAGTTATGGTTATGTTTTCTAAACTCTATTTAATATAATTCCATAGGTAGAATTAAGTCCATTTTATTCAATTAATTAAGTCCCTATTACATGCAATTTATAAACCATATTCAAGCTAAATACAATCTAGCCCTTTTATAGGACAATTATTGGCCATTTCCATTATTTATGTACACATTTATAGGCCCAATACTGGCCTTGTTCTGGCTATTTTTCCATGCCATTCTCAAACAACATTTCATATGATCATAGGCCTAAAGCCAAGTCTATTTATAACTTCTAAATGACCTTTAAGGCTGCTTCAAATTCCATTCAAAATAAATGTACAAAAGGTCCCAAATTTTTAGTTCAATTCTATGCCATCTTTAATTCTTTTTAGGCTAATTTAGTCACTTAAACTCCAGCAATGTCAAGCCATATTTTAACCCAACTTAACATAGGTTTTTATTATTATTACTTAACCATTTTCATGCCATATATCTCATGCACATATGCCTATTTCATCTTAAGGTCATATTCCCTATTTCATTATTAACATGCCATGTTATTTCACACACATTTTAACATGCTACAGTACGTTCATTATACTTTAATTTCCATACATATGTCTTAGCTAAAAATGGATAATGTCCACAACCATGTTTTTACTCACATTTAATTATACATATAAACATCATAACATGCCATAAACACATATACATTCACAAATACTACATGTCATGCCATCCAAGCCTTACCAAGGTCACACATGCCACAACCATAGCTTAAATTCACTTTAACTTACTTGTTTTTATCACTTCCATTCCACATGTATATAACCCCATTCCTAAAATGCCATTATCTACCCAATAATCCAAGCTCCATACATCACACACAAGCCTTGCCAACTAAGCACCTCTTGACCATATTTATATCTTAATCATATACATGCATTTTCATTAGTTTGCCACACATATATGTCACGTTTTATCCCTTTAACTAGAACACACATTTGTATATCCCATGTTCATGCCTTCACACATAAGTTAATACACATACTAGCCACATTTTTATTATTTTAACATAGGCACAAATACATGTACTCCATACCACACATTTTATGCCATTACACACTCCTATATGTCATGGCCACACATGTCACACATGTGCACATGAATTATTTCTTTATGTTCACCACTATAGATATTACCTCATGCTAATATCCTATTTTTATTGTGTTTCACTCATTATAGGCATAATGTACATATCACCATTTAGGCTTCTACCTCTTGGCTAAATCAAGTTAAATGTCCTAACTTTATCTTTCCTCATTATACACACTTACAACTTATTATACTCATACATATTAACCATATAACCTCATAAGTATACACACGATGCCTAATCCTTGCCTTCCAAGCCAAAATGCCCTTGTGTACCTCACAGCCAATACATAATAATCAACTTAATCCTATCATTTGCACCATACAAACACCAAATTCATGTGAGCACATGACATACACACCACCTCTCCTCCTAATTTATTTTATTCATGAAATTAACACACCTTCCTACCTCACAGTTTTATGCAATAACATTAATTACCACATAAAATTAGCATCCCTATTTACATTAAAAATTAATATGTATACAACTCATTTCAAGCCTTAATTCCACACTACAAAAGCCACCAAAACTCTTAAAATAAAAAAGTAAAGCATGCTAGAATTTACTAAATTCACAAACCCATTTAAGAAACAAAGCTCCTCCATACCTCATGCTAGCCTAAAGCTCCCTTGTAACACTTTTTTCCTTTAACTTCAAGTTTGAAAATCTCCTTAGTGTCTTATGTTTTCCACACTAAGATTTAAGCTCTTGGCTACCCATGATTTAGAGCTTATAGCCATAATGTTTGCTCTAAAGATCTATAGGTACTACTTATATGGGGACAGGTGTTATGTCTACACTAACCATAAGAGTCTAAAGTATCTTCCCACATAAAAAGAGTTAAACTTGAGGCAAAAGAGATGGATGGAGTTAATAAAGGACGATGGCTACCTTATTGACTATCATTCGAGGAAAGCCAATGTGGTGGTAGATGCTCTTAGTAAAAAGCTTATATCAGATTTGATAGTCATAAATACTAGTTTAAGTTTACTAAATGTAGGGGTTTGTTAGCTTAGCTACAAATCAAGCCATGACTACTATAACAAGTGAATGATGCTTAGAAGTATGACCATTTACTTATAGATGTTGTCAATATGATTCAAGAGGGGAAGTCTATTGAGTATGAGATAAAGAGTGATAGCTATTTGTATTATCATGGCTACTTATGTGTACCTAATATAGAGGATATGAGGAAGTAGATTTTACAAGAGGCTCATAATACACCATATGCTATGCACTCTGGTAGAACCAAGATGTATCAAGATTTGAAGGTAGCTTATTAGTGGCTAGATATAAAGAGAGATGTAATAGAGTTTATGACCAAATGCCTTACTTATCAGCAAGTTAAGGCAGAGCATCAAGTTGCATTTGAATTGCTTCATCTTATAGTAATACAATAATGGAAATGGGATAGAGTCACCATGAATTTTATGGTTGGGCTACTGATGATAAGAAGCAAGTGTGATTTAGTACGGGTAGTAGTTGACAAATTAACTAAGTCAGCAAACTTTATACTAATAAGAATGGATTACCCTTTAGAAAAGCTAGCAAAGTT
>CANXYI011681398.1:0-11935 GCA_948208565.1 Hura crepitans
TTACTAGTCCCGAGCATTGCATTATGTAGCTTAAGATGCATCTTGACATTTACATAACTGCATTATACATGAAATATTTTTTCATAATGAAAACTCTATGCATGTGTTATAAAAATTGAGCATGGCATGATAATAGCCTTGATACAAAAAGGACTTGATAGAGTTAAGGAAAAGAGGGAGAAATAGTGTGGTGGTAATATAATGGGTGTGATAAGGAAACCATGAGTAGAAAGAGAATAGAGGCTAGTGTTGGTACAAATGGGCAAGCGTAAGGAGGATTAAGATGTTAAGGTAAGAACCTTATGAGGATATAGTGAGAATGAAGTCATGAAAGGTATGTTAATAGTTTATGGTGAATATAGATAGGCAGCCTACCACTATAAACCTAAGAAGGGATATAGACCAAGTGGTTAGTGAATACAAAACATCTATAAGAAGGATGGAGTAGAGAAACCATTAAGTATCTGAGAGGAACCTGGAGATCAAGATGTTTCTAAATATTTAAGGGATGGAAGTGTGGTTAGATAATTAATTGGAAGAAAGGATAGGGGAAGAGTAATGTGGCTTACATTTAAGATGAGCAAGGAAGTCATTATAGGTAAATTATTACAAGGTGAACCAAGGATAATGTTGATAAACAAAGAGAAAGAAGGTATAACCTAGCATCTAAAAATCCTAAAGGAAAGCTCAAATGAGAAAGATTGCCGAAGGAAAGTTAAGCAAGAAAATTACCTTACAATGCCAAGATTGTATTAAAGATTAGTACTCAATAATGAGACAATGTGAACAGTGTGAATGAGATAAAGGACATTGAAATAAGCGTGAGTATGTGAGAACACTTTTGTAGTGCTTAGTGTTCTAACTGGGAATAGAGTATAGAAATAGGGGAGGTAGTAAGAGTACACTACTTAATATTCCCTAATATTAGAAAGATAATGGAATTCACTATAATAGTGTTAAAAGCACATTGGGGGAGCTCCACCCATATCAAGAGTAATCCGGAAAGGGAAATTTGCCTAATAAAGAATAAAGGTGCACCTGTAGAAGATTATATACGATTGGATACAAAGGTTTAAACCTAATAGAAGAAAGAAAATGACAGAAGTATATAAATAGAAGGTAGAAGTAACTAACCATCCGACTATAGAAAATTTTGAGGAAAAAATTTCTTAAGAGGGGAAGAATTGTAATGCCCAAAAAATCATCATTTTGTGAAAAATACTCCCAAGCTTAATACAGTGACGTTCAGAACACTAAAGGGCCACATAGTAGCCAAAAGGGGTTTTGGTCAACCAAACTTTAACTAACCAAAAAGTGATGAAAATTAGTGAATTAAAAATTTTAGCACAACCAATAAATCATTTCGGGCTAAGAGCTAATGAATAGTGACCTTAGTTGGGGTTGTGTCGAGATAGCTCCGGGAAGTGCTCGAACCGACTTGAAAATATCATACCCTAAAGCTTAAAAATTCCAATGAGTATATTAGAGAAGGAATTTTAATATTTTGGGGTTGTTTGATATTTTTTCAAAATTTTTAAATTACACAAGTGAATAGTAACCTTAGCTTTTGGAGGAGTTTTTAATTGAAATTTTATAGGACCCTTAATGGATATAACCAAGAATTTTTGGAATAAGAATAATATTTTTTTTGAGGTCTAGAGAAATTATTTGGAATTTTTAAATCTTAAAAGAAAATATAATTAATTTAGGTCATCCGATCAACAAGTAGTGAGAATGGGGCCATACGCCTCACTAATACATATGAGTGAACAGGTGTGTGTGTGTGTATAGCACAGAAGGAAGTCATCTTCCTCCCAAACCCCAAAGTGGCCGATGCCATTCACCATAGCCAGTCTCCTCCATTTTTGCTTCCTTCTCTCTCCTCTCACCATTAAATCCCATCATTCTTATATGGATTTTAACCTTCATGATGCCCAAAAGCTAATCCAACTGACAGAAATGAAAGAGGTTACCTAGAAAAGAAGATGTGAGCACTTGATGAATAGTGCACTTTTAGTGGGTAAGTGATTTCTTCTAAGGTTTATCATTTTTTCTTAAAGAGTATTTAAGCTATAGATGTTTTATATGAAGAGAGATTTCAGTTTGGAGCTATGTGTAATTCTGTAGGAATTTTTAAAGGATGAACCCTAATATGGCATATTAGGAAATGGTGGAGATGGTGGAGGAAGATGGAATTGGTGGTTTTGGAATGGCTTCGACATGACTGGGAGCCCACCGTAAGTGAAATTAACTTAAACATGCTTTGTATGTCAGAGAAATATTGGATTGAAGTTATGTGTGTGTGTATGGAAGTTGTGGTTGTATAGGTATGTATGGTAATATAGATGTGTTATGCATGCTAGGATATGTAATTAGAGGATATAAGATGATATGGATATGTGTTAGATGTGAAAAGTATGTGTAAGTATGTGATGCATATATGACCGAGTGTATGTCATGTATGTCATGGTATATATATAGGTGTATGGCATGGATGCATGGGATTTTAGGATGGTAACATGATGTATAACATGGGAGTGATATGGAATATGGAGATAATTGTATGGTTATGGGCAAAATGGTGATGAAGTATGATGTAGAGATGATGTATATGGAATTGACATGTAAAGACATGGCATATAACAAGTATAGAGTATAATGATAAGTGAAAGTTTAAGAATTTAATTAGGATGTGTTGTTTAAGATTTTAAGTTAGAAATTATGGCTAGGTATGATAAGATAAATTTAATGTTGGATGGTGTGGAATACTTTAGGGCATAATGGCCTGAGGTGAAGGAAGAGTGAAACTGACTAAGGAATTAGTGGAAGAAGTTACCAAATGAATAGTGAAATTTACGTAAAAAGGCCTATAATTGTCCAAGGAAATAAAAGTGGCCCAAAACTGTCTCATAAATGTAATCGAATGAAATAGGCTAATAATTGTGTCCCATTGACTTGAACATAATTTAAATAAACATTTAGTAATGAAGCAACATGATAAGTTGATTTAATTTAAAAGTAGAACTAGAAAATGGAGCTGTAAAATTGCTAAAGTGCTGATGAAACAAATTATATGGCAAGGCAAATAATGTTAATGCATAAATAATAAATGGGAAAAAATTAAGGGAACCAACAACTAATAACTCTATGGAATGCAAGTACAAAATTGAGAGTATAATTGATACAGTATTAGGTATATCCATATGGTATTATTATTATAAAGAGTTCTATAATAATATACTGAGCAAAACATCAAACATTACAAGTAATAAAACATCATTGCGATTATAAGAATAAAAAAGGAAAATTACTAAACTTGGGAAACTAAGTTGTCATATTGTAATAAAAGAAAGAGATAAGATGGGACCAAAGAGTAAGATATTTTGAGACAAATGAGAGTAATGTAAAATAGGCATACTTTGGCAGGAGAAAGAAATTAGAACAAGATACAAAGATGAGATAAAAGAAAATCAAATGATATTAACAAAAGAAATGAAACTTGAGTTAAGAATATGTGAACTTAGTGAAACTAAAGGGACATTGAATATATAACTTAAATTATAAATTAAGTTGACAAAACAAAGTTAATACATTTCTATTATGCATATCCTAAATAATAGAGATAATGGTTGTTGAAATAAATAATGTGGAATATGGGTTATTGGTTGAGTATACACTAGATAGGTTGACCGGCCAATTAGGGATTTGCAGTTGCTAGAGGCTGAGTCTGAATAGATTTTAGCCTATGTATGGTGGGTGCAACTATTGAGTTTTGATTTGAGCCTACACACTCTGGGTATTAGAAGGTCTATAGATTAATCCTTACTACCCACCTGTGGATATTGGGAGGTCCCACGGGGCTGATCCTTGCTATCCACCAAATATGTTTCTTATGATGATATGTGTTGGGATATTGGGAGATCCTATAGGGCTGATCCCTATTATCCCTTTTGCAGATATTGGGAGGTCCACGAACTGATCCATACTATTTGCATTTCTGATATTAGGAGGTTCAGAGGAACTGATCCCTGTTATCAAACAAAGGGTGTGTACAGACACCGAGGTCTAAAATTTGGACCACTATATAGCTTAGTATTCGTCTAGTTCTCAAACTAAGTAGGTACAACTACTAAGGCCTAAAATGGGTGCCACTGCACAGCGTGATTCCCATTATCCAGTGGTTGGGAGTTCTTCCTGAATCTTAAGGGTATAAATGGAATAATTAAGGAACTTGAATGGATTTAATGACATTAATAAAAGGACTAATATCTTAGCTATCATAAATGAGACAACCTATGAATAAAGTCAATAAGAACAAGAGATAAGCTATAAGAAGAGACTCAATAAACAAATATAATTTTAGTAGAAAACTTGAAGAAAGTAAAGTACTAATGGAATTAAGATGGAGAATAAAAGCATACAAGAAGAGGTAAGTTATAGAAAAAGAGTAAAATGTGAGACCATCTTAAACAGCCCTTGAAGGAATTACCTAATTAAAGTAAGGCATATGGTACCCTCCATAGAGTAAAGATTAAAGGGCTTAATCGAGTCAACTGGGCAAGTAATGATAAAAATAAGTGGATAAACAATATAAACCAAGTAATTTTAAGTGTTGGGAAAGCTAATGGCATAAAGGACTATTAATGTAAATCTCGAGTAAGCAAGGATAGAAGTAGCATAAGAAAAACCTAATTTAATGGTCCAAGTGATGTAATATAAGCAAGTTAATAAGTAATCTTAAAATATTACTTTAAAAAGGGCTAGAAATGATTGGGAATTTTATAGAAAGACTTAGGTAAGAAGTATATGACATAAAGAATTGATTGTGTGTATGATTGTGCCTACAATACAATGTATATTTTGTTAAATTCACCACTGAGTGTATACTCAGCGTATCGATTGTCTGATGCGCAGGCGATATTATTTGGTTAGTGTGGTATGGATGACTAGCAGTGTAGCCGAAGAGTGTCTAGCTATGATAATGTCCTATTAAATTACAATGCTTCAGTAGATAAAGGCACTCATGCATGTTACTATGGGTAATTACGTGGTATGATGCCCAACAGTTAGTGTGTTGGCCTATAGCTATATATAAAGAGCTCGTAGCTATAGTTAATAGCCTAGGCTAGTATTTAGTGGTAAGATTAGGCATGTGAGTGTTATATGCCTGAGAGGTTCACTACAAATCATTAAATCCTTTAAATATAAGTTTCACACTGAATGGGAGGAATATAAGTGGAAGTTAAACGAATGGTGCCTAGAGAAATCCAAGGATAGGTGACCTCTGGGAAGTAACATCTTTTGCCCATTTTCTTACAAACTAGGCAAAAGGTGTTACACATTTATTAGGATTCAGATACAAGTTATACTTATTAATCTACTGAAACAATTTCTCTAGTGCCTCAAAATGCCCCTCTCTTGTAGCGGACTTGATCATTATGTCATGCATATAGACCTCTGCTTCTTTATGAATCAAGTTAGCCATAATTTTTGTAGCCATCCTTTAATAAATGGTTTCACCATTCTTTAACCCTAAAGGCATGTCTCTATAGCAAAAGGTTCACCATTCAGTGATGAAGGCGATTTTTATCTTATCTACCATCTTGTTCAAGATTTAATTGTAGCTGATATATCCATCAATGAAACTGTATATTTTTCACACTGTTGCACTATCAACTAGAACATCTATGTATGGTAATGGAAAGTCATCTTTCGGGTATGCTTTATTCAGATCTCTGTAATCCATGCACATCATAACTCTACCATTGTTCTTGGCAATAGGTACCACATTGGCTAACTAAGTTGGATATTAAACTTCTTCTAAGAACTTAGCTTCGATCTACTTATGCGCCTTATCCTTTATCTTCTCTACCCATTCTAGCCTTATCTTAGCTTCTGCTTTACTAGTTTCACTTCTAGGTATGTGTGAATGGCATGTTTAGCTATCTTCCTATCCACCCCGAGCATTTCTTCATAAGTCCAGGAAAAGACTTTTTCATACTTTTTTAATATTCTCTCAAATTTAATCCTCTCTTTAGGAGTTATATCAAATTTAATTAACATTCTTTTGGGTTTTCATTAGTACCAAGATTAAAAAAGGTAGTATTGATTGAATTAATGTCAAACATATTTTGCATATCATGATTATCATCATGCATGACATAATTAGATGAGATAGCACAAAAATAAGCAAAATAGTTCATCTTATTAACGACAAAACTAAAAACATCATTATCAGATAGTACTAGTACATGAAGAATTTTAGAAAAGTTTTATGAGGGTCCTTCTTCTTCTATCTTGCATTTCCCCCTATCTTGAAGCATAGCAGTAGTAAGGATCTCTTCTTTAGATTCAATTTTCAGATTGCCCAGATTAGTTATAACCTTTTCATCCCAAAAATCTGTGGTGGCTCTGACTTCACCTATGCCTAATCAAATACATCACCAAAAATCTATAACTCAGGCATAACCTTCCCCTTAACAATAGCTAGCTCTGACTCTCTATAGTAACTAACATTTCTTTCAGCTCAAATAAAACTCTCTTCTAGTGGTGGGATACCTTTACTCGTCTTCCTTGGCTTTAATGTTTCTACTGTGTATCCTAACCCCTTTCGATCCTTCTATCTTTTTGGCTAAATGGCTGAGATCAAACCATCTAAATCTTGTCTTTAACTTGCTCTAAGTAAATAATTCATCTTTTTAAGTATATTTACCACCTTGGGATCATCCTCTTCCTCTTTTGAAAAGATCTTAACTATGTCAAAATCATTAAAAGGATGGTTAGCTATCTCAAGCATCGAAACATGATTCTCTCTCACATCCTTTATTACCACTATTTTACCATCATGAGGGATCGTAATCATTTGATACAGCATTAATGGAACCTCTCCCAACTTATGGAACCATGGCCTTCCCAAAAGTAAGGAGAAATTTGCAGGGATATTAAGCACTGTGAATTCCACATCTTCTATTCTCACCTCTATTTTGACCTTGACTTTGAAAGTCCCATACGCCTATCTTTTAGTGTTGTCATAGGCAATGATGGTGAGCTTGGACTGATAAATTATTGAATCTTTAAACCCATATGCAGTTACCACTTTAAGTGGCCACACATTGATAGATGATTTGTCTTAACCATTACACATGTCGTGTGCTTGTTGTTGACTTTAGCTTTTATGTTTAAAGGGTAGTTGTGATGACACCCTCCTAATGAAAGATCTGCATTAAAAAAACTAACCATTGCCTTTTCTTCCCCCTTTACCATTACTACTAGTTCTGATGGTGATATGGTAGTTAAAACCATTGCAGCATATAAGGCTTCGACTACCTTTTGTCAATATGATGGGGATTGGTGCAATAAATCCCAAAATAGAAAATTTGTGCAGGAGCCTTCTTTAGCTATTTCATCACAATATCTTTTTCTTTTTCTACAACCGAGGGAATTAGCTCTTTCTCTATTTCTAGCACTACCTGACCACTTCAAGTTACTATATTTGCTTTTGCATCTTTGATCGGCTTCTATTCAAAATTTGACTCAAACCATAAATCTTGAACTTGCTCTTCTAGCTTGCTCTCACTATCTATGACCTATATGTCTATCAAACAAAATAAAACCTAACCTAACTCTACCTTCCTCTTTACTACTAAATAGTCATTTCCATAAAAGTCTTACAACATATACCATTCTAATAACCTTAAATTGACTATGTTAATGGGTAGAGGAACATTCGAATAGGCGCCCTAACCCTTTTATCTCTTTTCTAGATCAGGGATTTGCCTTGAATCAATCAAATCCTAAATTTTGCCCCTTAGAGTATGAAAATTATCAATGTCATGGCTTATATATTGATGATATTTATAGTATAAATCTAACCTATGATAAGGTTGGCCCTCATTTTTGGCAGGTCTAGAAGGAAAGGGTTGAAGTTTCCCTTCTTTTTAGAATTGTTTTAGGCACCAAGATAATGGTTTACCTAGATTTGAATACTACCTTGTAATAGTAAACACCTCAGTAACTTTCTTGGCCCTACTAAAATTGGTTTTACTTGTGCCTTTAAAATTTAAATTTCTTCCATTTTTAAACCCCTTTGAGTCCTTCTTCTACTCGATGTGCTCTTATTCTAAATCAATCACTATATCCTTCAATGATTCCTAATCCTTAAGCCCTTTAGCTTTTAACCTATCCTTCAAGTATGGGCTAGCATTCTTGATAAGCATAAGAATTTGATCTAATGTTTTTAACTTTCTCCTTATCTCTAGAATTGAAACCTTTATCTCTTCAAGTACTTTATGAAGATCTCATTGGGCATTTGTTTAAGAAGTTTGAGATTTTTTATCGTGACCTCCACATGGGTGCTACAGTCATATTGATTCATAAAAGCTTTAGTAATCTTACCCAATCTTCTTTAATCCTTCTTTTTTAGCCTATAGTACTCGTCAATTGCTATTTTTTATAGTGTTAGGCTGAAATAGGCTATTTTTTGCTTCATGCTAAGTTTTTTGTCCTACATAACTATAGCGTACTGCTTAATATGGGCCTTTAGATTAGTTGTACCATTGAACTTAGGCATTTGGCATCTTGAACTTGGAAGGTAGTACTTCCTCAGACTCTAGGGAAAACTCATCCAGGTCTATCCCTTTGCCTATGGTGATAAGCATGGCTATCGCTTCTATCTTCTCTTTTAGTTTCTTCATGGTGACATGCTCATTTTTTTTAAGGTGCAACTAAGTGCTCACAAAAATCAATTTTTGGGTTGAAGTATTCAGTCTTTTATCCTTTTCCCTTTATCTTATAGCTTATTTCTTACTACCAATTCCACTAGAAGCAGTAGTGGTCTTTCCAGTGGGTGTGGCTACTATTGCTTCAATAGGTAGATGTGAATTAGAAATAAGAGCAACCCCCGTGATTGCCCTCGAGATCATGAACATCATTCTTTTCTCAAATTCCTTAAATTTTTGGCCTATTTTGGTTTTAAAGTATTGAGTAGAAGAATGGCTTTCTCCTTATCCTATCATGTTTGTTGGATTGTGAGTGGTATGTATGATTTCCTGTTGAGTTATTCTTCTATCCGACCCAAGCACCTAAGTGGCTTAAGGATCTATGATGGCTATAAAATAGTGGGTAAGAGATAATGAATGTAATGCAAAAATGCATAAGGATACATGGAATGCAAATGTATGTTAATGTACAACAACAAACCCAAGCAAAAGCCTTCCAACCTTATCACTTCCCACAAATAAGGTCAATGTGTTCTTTCCTAGGAGGGTTTACATATGGGACATCGGGGGTCCTAACAGATTTGAATAATGAACAACAGATAGCTGAACATTATTTCTCTCATATTAAAAGAATGCATACAAGATACTTAGCCTATGTATGTTGGATATGTTCAATCAAATCAAAATACAGGGTCTAGCCTATTCTAATTAAAAAGGCTCAATGGGTTCAATAGCAGTACAGGATGACGAAGCCATATTTCACATATATTAGCCCACATGGCATACAATGCATTATTAACTAGAAAAACTAGGGGAAGTTGCTATTGGTCATTACATGGTCTCACAGTTAGGTCATACAAGTTATGGTCATCCAAGCATAGTCCCTCTACAATGAGTCTATCACTTCATGAGCATACGATCGATTGGTACACCATTTTATATACCTTATAAGTACGAGCCTTAGATTTGATGCCACCTCTAACAATCTTCCAATTTGAGTGAAATTACATTCATGCTTTAAAATGACATCAGGGTAAAAAAAGGCTGCCTAACTTATTCTAAGGCTTTAGCATGTAATGCAATTTCAAAAAAGGATAATATTATAAATTTAAAGCTTAAAATTTTATATTAATTTGAGGTACTTTTAGAGCATGGTCTCATGGTGTCCCTAATAGAGTCACCACTATTCATATCCCTTACTTTTCGAGGCCAGTCAAAATCAAAACAACTAAAGACTCAACCTAAATCTCACTCCTTAAGTCCTAAAAGATGAGAAGGAAATTAGAGGAATCCTAAATCATTTCTATTGGGTTGGATTAGAAAGAATGAGTTAGACACCATAAGGTAGGAGTCACCACCTAACCAGAGTTAGGAAATACCTTATAGGGCCAAAATCAAAGTGGTTCAAAATCCTACTCTTATTTATATCTCAAGTTAATATGGAATTTCAATTTTAAATTTATAATTTTATCCATTTTCTCAAGTGCATTTAGGCATTAAAATAAATCACATAATCACATAACAATAATAACAAAATATATTTATAAAAAAATAAAATCAAGAAATATCATACATGAAATCGGGTCATTGATTATTTTGAGAACTTGGTTCTCACAAGTCAATTTTTAGAAAACATATTTTATTATTGTGACTTTTATTAAGGAAAAATCAAAACCCGTTTTATTAAAAAATACGAATTAATTAGGTACAAAATGATTATGATTATTCTTTATAATGTGTAAAAAACCATTTTCTACCTATTACAATATTCACAAAATATACAGGGAAATAATCAAAATAAAATAAATTACATGGCAATCACCTAAAATATATTCTAACCGAATAAAAATAAAATTACATTTGAAGTATCCTAAAATACAATCTAAATAAATAAAATGAACAATAAAAAAGAGAATAAGTAGAAGAAAATAAAGAGCAAAATAAAAACAATAGAAAGAAAAAGAAATAAAAATAAAGGAATGGCAAAGGGCTATTTCACTGATGTTTAATGAAATAGTAGAAAGAAAATCAAGTCCTAATAAATCAAAAACTTGCATCACAACAAAATTACAATGTTAGTATGAGAAATAAAATAAAAAGATGAACAGAATAATAAAATGAAATAAATAATCAAATAAATACAATAACAAAAATATACAAATAATAAATTATCACATCTAACTGGTAGATGGATAAAAGAAAAAGAAAGGAAAATAAAAGAAGAAGGATAAAAGTTGGTTAACCAATCATGTATAATTGCCTTTAAGAAAAGATCTAAAAAAGGTTGAAAAAATTGTGCAAAAAACCTTCAAGAAATATGAAAATAGTACTTGGAAAGCATTTTTTGAGCTTTTGATGTATGTATCTCTAAAAAAGTTCCTCCCTTTAGAATGGTACAGAGCTGAGTTTTTATACATGAATTTCGATGTAGAAAATAAGCATTTTGGAGGTAAAAATGGTCATTTTATCAAAATGACCATTTTCAAGGGTAAAACAACCATTTTCCCCCTTGTAATGATCATTTTGGTAAAAATAGCCATTTTACATGTTGAAATGGCTATTTTGGTAAAAAACTTTGCGATTTTTCCTAAAAATTTTACTCTATACCATGGGGGCTTTGCCTCCTGTACCCTTCTTGGCTTCTGTGGTGGGTTTCAAGTCATAATGCGAGATTTTTCTAGTCGAGAAAAAACTTAAAAGAAAAATTTTTAAAGAAAATTTTGAGATCTTTGAACTGGACATTAACATCCTTATTTATTGGGAATTTCAGTCCTTTTTTCATCATTAGGAAATTCCAACACAGAAGCCCCAGAAACCCAGTGTCTACAGTATGTGTTGACATATTGTCAATTCAAGTGGTAAGACTTGAGTCACAAAATAACTAATATAGCATAACTACTTATGTATACATAAGGAAATCATATTTACAATGAGTTAATGTTAGGTAATGTGTCATATGTCATTACCATGAAATGGCAAATGGCAAGATAATACATACATGTGATTGAAAAATTGTATGAGTGGACACAGACATGTAACAATGTATATAAGCCATGTGATGTACATGTAACTAAAATAAAGATGTCGATAGCCTATATGTGTTAGACAACCTACTGGATAGGTTGACCAGTTAACCGGGGAGGTAGTAGTTGTTAGGGCACTTCGGTGCACATTTTTATATAGGTGCAATCATCGTGAGGTTTAAGAGGGCCTTTACA
>CANXYI011681490.1:0-10077 GCA_948208565.1 Hura crepitans
TTACTGATCATCTTATTACTAATACTCTCGAGTATAATGACATAGAGACCTTGATCATGCATTTTTCTCATAACTATCACACATTTAAGTTCTCATCCATAGTCTCAACATATTCACATAGACACAAATTCACTTTCATGCAATCTAAGCCTCCTAATGTACATGTTATGTCATGGCCAAAGGTTCATTCACAATCATTCATACACTAATCAAGCAAAATCAATTAGCTACACATATACAACATACCAACATGTACCATAGGCAATAAATATCACTTTCTATCAAAGATCAAATAATTAAATACACCTATACTCATGCCAAAGCTCTCGACCGGCAAGTAATCTTACATCCTCATAAGGTAAATTCTTATTTCCATTATCACTTTAGCATCTATTTAGCCATACACTAAAAGTTTCATTTAAACTTAAAACTAAAATTAATTAAGCCCCTAAATTAACAAATTTTAACATACATTTCTAGCCTTAAAACTACACGGTATGAGGAAAATGCCTAAGTTCACATACCTTAAATTATAGGAGAAGAAAATGGCCACCACTTCAAAGCCTTCAAATAACCTCAAATCTAGCCCCTTTCCTCTTAGCTTCTCTTCTTCTTTTTAAGCCACTTTGTCTATCAATTTCCCTCAAAAACCATTCAAACACATGCCCTTAGATCTTAGGCTTCCCAAACAACTATTTACAACTAAGAACTACCAAGAAAACTGAAGAAAAAGCCATGAAAGCTTACCTTATACACTTGCTATAATGCTTTTGATTATAGAACATTTAGAGAATTTTAATTAATTCTAGAGAAGTCCTTTTGCTATAATTCCTTTTCCTTTATATCCCTAACATACAAAGGTGATTTTTAGTGGTGATAGTTTTCTAAAAAAGCTTGGAGAAGAAATGAAAATAGGGAGTCTTTTCTAGAAGTGACATTGGTTCTAGTAGCTTGGAGAAGAAAAAAATTCTTCTTTATAAGTGGATTTTGCCACTTGGTATCACTCATAGACATGTGTCATGGCCCTTAGGCTTGCTAGCTTGGTACAGGTGGGTCCTGTAGCCTCCCCAACCATCCCGAAATGGCTTGATTTTAGCAAAAACTTCAGGTAATTTTTAAAAATTATAAGGACCCCAAAAAATTACACCATTTATTACCTCTACATGCTTGTAAATTTTCACAGCTAAATTCTATTGATAAGGTAGTTTACAGATTACCTCGATTTGCATACCAATCATAAAAATTATGAGAATTTCCAAATGACCTCATAATCCAAAATTTCTTTTACCAATGGACTCAGTGGAATCTTTAACCTTTAGAGTATGACATTTTTAGGTCTGTCCAAGCTCCTCTTGGGTTATTTTTGGCCTGACTCAATTTAACCCCACAGATCAATAACTTACAATCCAAAATGAATTATTGGTTCTACTAAAATTTTAAATTTTGCCTTTTTCATCAATTTAAAGCCCATTAAAGTTTCATGACTAGTGTCACCGTCTCAGTTCTCATGCAAGTGACCCAACACCCCAGGAACAATTCCCAGACCTAGTGGCATTTCACGGAGCCTCAATGCATAGGCGTTACACCTATCCTAAGATTGCTTTAGAGATAAACTCCTTAACACTTATGAACTATTCTAGAACTCCATTAGATATTACTTAAATGTCCAATCTAATCCTTAATCATAATCATACATGGTTTGATAGACTCAAAAAAGTCATTTAAAGACACTTTCCAGGTCACATAAAATTGGGCAACATAACGGCTACCCAGGTGATATACCAAAATTTTTTTCACTTGTTAAAAGCACTTATATAGGCAAACAATCTATCAACCTCCATTTGGCCCCTTCTAGTTCCCTAGTCGATCATTAACACATATCAGACATATAACAGCATCAAACACATAGGGCCTTAAGCCTACAGTTATCAAACCACACATAAACCAAACAAACACTACACCTGCTTGTATACATCACATTTAGGTTATAAATATATACATAACAGCTTTTAAGCATGGTAACCTAAACTTACAGAATTTACATGAGTGCCATAACTAAAAGGAAAAAAAAAACAACTTTATGTACCCTTTAACACTAGTATAGCTACACAACACCATCATTGAGGCTCGCTTGCTTATCCTTGTTACCTATGCACCACAACATAGATGTGCTAAGTATAAAACTCAATAGTGAATTTAAACCATTAAAAATGTGCATTAACACACACAAGCAAAATGAATAATAGTCTAGGTGTAGTGTGTGAGCAACATGCTAGATGATTGATGACATTCAAATAATGTCATGTTTCCTTCAAATTTATCAAAATGCCACTAAGGTTTAATTATTAGCTTCATCATCAGAAATTATCATCAATTATCTTAAATGTACATTTTTCTCTATTTTAAGTTCATTTCATAGGCCTAACTAGATAGACAACACTTATAGACACTTGACCAAGAGGGAACTAAAAAATATACAATGGCCCAGATTTTGGACCCTGATCGCTGCATCGGCCAAATATAGCTTATAGGGATCAGTTCATAGAAACCTCCCAAGGGGCAAAAATACTGAATAACCATGCATAAGGATCAATTTGTAGACCTCCTAAGGGCACTAATCATATCAAATATTTCCTTCGAGTTTTCCCAACAGACTAGTGCGGTGGCCCCTCTAGGGACTTGTGCCGCTACACCGATATAGTCTAATATACAGTCAATAAAGAAGAGTGTCTACCCTATAGACTAGTGTAATAGCTCAATTATGAACCTTGACCATTACACTAGCCCAGTGTAATAAATAGATAATCTAGCTGCTGCTAATCCCTAAGTTGATTACTCAACCCATTTAATAGGTGTTTAACTAATAGGCTATCTGACTTCATTTTAAGTTTATTTCTTTACTGATCATTTTTTTATAATATTATAAGTTGAAAAATAGATAGTTAAAATTTTTATCAAATAGTCAATTTTTAACCTGAACAGTTATAGGTCATTTTTAGCCCTATCAAGCAATTATAGGTAAAATTTTCTATCACATTTTAATTCATTTCTAAAAGCATATTAAGTCAAGTCTAACCAATTTTTTTAGCTCAAATATTTACATGCTAGATAGTTATTTTAATTATAGTCCCAAAATCATTTTTAACGGGACAGTTATAGGTCACTTTCCCAATTTACGATGGCTATTTTAAGTTCATTTTAAGTCTTTTTTTAGTGCCAACTACACCAATGATCATGCATTTCCATAGTCCTAAAGCCAACCTCAAATAAGGATATCAATTTGTAATGCAAATAGCTTACAATCAAAGGTGAATAAACATCATATGTTAAGTCACTTTAAGGTACAATTTTATGCCTAAAATAAGTCAATTTTCAGTCCTTTTTCATGGCATTTTAAGCAAATTTCAAGTTTGCTTTTCAACCTTTTTCTATCATTTAAAAGTGTCTCATATGTTATTCATTTTATTACATAATAAGCATACACATCAACCTAAATCATGCCATTTCAATAATGCCACATTCATGCCACAAATGTCATGCCATTACACATACAAGTGGTAGCTAGGCAATGCCTTATTTTAATGCCAATTCACCTTGCAAAGCTCTCGGCCATAAGCCTCAATGTGCTTTACACATGCTTTCAATCACATTCAAGCACACTTATACATAGTTCGATAGCACACAAGCATGCCTACACACACATTATGCCTTTGCCATGCAAACTAAGCCAACACACACACACACAATCATGCCTCGGCTATATTACACACACACACACACATAAACACAAGCTTAATTGATCAATCTCTTTATATACACCTCATATGCCATTAATGGCAATCCTTATACCATACCATATGCTATATACCCTTGTCATATACTTAGCATACCTACTAAGGAACCTCTCAGCCAAAAGGAAACACTTATAAAAACTTACAATTCACACTATCTACACTTATAATTCAAGCATCTTCCATGCCATATACCTTAGAAATCATGCCATATTCATCTTAACAAGCTATACACAAACATACACAAACACCATACTCTCAGCCAAAAGGAGAAAGTACCTTTCCATGCATTTCCTCTTTGTAATCAACATTCCAATCATGTTTTATACATAACACTAGCCTAATTATGTATCTAAAACACCAATTCACACACATTATCCATAATTTACACCATCTCCATGCAAAGTTTCCTAGCCTAATACATATAAAATCCATTAACCATGGTTTAAATGCCTTAAATTCACTTACGTCACTATAAAAAATTCCATGCTTTAGGCTTAAAGGAAGTTACCAATTCCTCACAATTTTTTCCCTAGTCTCCATACATGCCCATACCCCTTCAAAAATTCACCAAAAATCACACACTCACCCAAATAAAATTCTAATAAAATAGGTGTTCTTAGAATCATTAAATCCCCTAGGAATTAAATTAAAAAGGGTTGAAATACTTACATATCAAGAGTTGCCCTTTTAGTCCTCTTTCATGTACACCTTAAGCTATCTTGAATTTTATTGAGCTTTAGCCACTCTTATGGCCTCTAACACCTTCACAAATCAATTTCTAACACAATTAGGGGATTTTTAGTGGTAATAGACATAGGAAAGGCTTGCAAAAAGGATTGAAAATGGTAGCTTTTTGCTAGAATTCAAGTCAAAGAATAAAAGGGAGAAAGGAAGGAGAAAGAAGGAGGGTGAGTGGATATGGCCAAGTAGCCACTTAGGTGTCACCTTGGGCCTTATATAGTGGCTGAAGTGGTATGGGTAGGGCCCACATACCACCTGAACAACCCAAAAAAGCTCAATGTTGATAGAAATTTAGGGAAATTTAAAAGAAAAACTCAAACCTCTAAAAATTATCCTGTTTGTTTCAAAAATCCTTAATTAGTCCCATTTAGAGGCTCATAAAATTTCACAGCCAAATTCCATCGATAAGAGAGTTAACTAACTATCTCGATTTACATGAAAAACCCAAAATTAAGAAAATTTGCAAACGACCTAGGAATTCAAAAATTCTTTCACCAATGGACTCACGGGAATTTTTAACCTTTTGGGTATGGCATTTTCAAGTCTGTTCGAGCATATCCTGAGTCATTCCCAGCCTGACTCAATCTAAGCCTACGGCCCACTAGATTACAGACTAAAATAATTACTTTTGCTAAACCTTTAAATTAAGTTAATTTCATCATTTAATGGCCCCTCAAAATTTTATGACCAGCACCTCTACCTTGAGCCTTGTGAAGGTAACCTATCACTCTAAGAACACTTTTTGACCTCAATGGTACTGTTCATAGAGCCTCGACTTATGAGTGTTACAATTTATCCCATCTTAAGAAATTTCATCCTGAAAATTACCTAGATTTAAAAGGTGTGGATACTGAGCCATCATCTACTCTTCAGGCTCCCAAATAGCTTCTTTTACATTGTTTTGCTTAGCGTATCATTGAATACACCACTAAGCTTTATGCTTAGCGCATCATTATTTTGTATTGAGTAGGTAGTAGATAGTAGATTGTCAAGAACCCTTAGTAGAGTAATATAGTTAGAAGCAATTATTTCTTTTTCTATAGTCTTATGTACATATTATTTGATGTGATAAATAGATAAAAAGGCACTCATGTCTAAACCTAAGGGAATTGGCCTAAGCTAGTGTGTGTTACATTTTATAACCTATATAAGTATTCATATGTATGTGTAATAAGGCATGTAGGTTTATCTTATAAATGAGACATGGAGTTTAATTGTCTTGTGTGATTATGATAATGGTGGATGGTTGATAATTTTGGATGATATGAAGGATCATGAGATGTGAGGTGATAATGTGATGTTATAAAAGTGTAAATTTTCTATAGGTTACTAGTTGGGCTAGTGCCAATGGATCACTATTATGCTATCAATTTTTTAACTTGATGATCCCAATCAGTATATGTTGGTTACAACTTGGTTATGTGAGAATGTAAGGAATATTACATGTATAAAGATTGCTTAATAAGGAATTTAAGTTGACAATAGACACTACATGACAGAATTGGTAAAAAGACTATTTTAAGTATGTGTGTATGTCACCTCTCATTTGGGTCCATGATTAAATTGGTTATGGGGTGTCACATAAACATACTATCTAAATACCTACATGGCATTAGAATGTTTAGGCTTTATGCCATATGTATGCATGCAAAAGAAAATTACTCAAAATGCAATGCCTACAAAATTATTTCTATGAAGTTGATGGAAACCAATCTTTTTTCTCTTTTGTGGCTTTTGAACCTGTACATTGAGGGAAAAAATCCTCATTAGATGCTTCCTAACTAAAGCAACCACTACTATTGTCCAAATTACAAACATCAAAGGGAATTACAAAAGAAAGTAATTAAGACAAAAATAACATAATTTCCTTAGTTCGCACAACATAATACAATCCTTTAACATGAGCACCTATACATTATTTTCTAAGGAAAAACATAACTTAACAAGCATATGTGTATAAAAACAAAAACTACAATTAATTAAATACAATAGTATTTAATACATATAAAGTGACACCCCTTACCAAATTTTTGAATAAACCCGATAGGTGATGCACTTCGTAATAGGTCACCTATCTTAAGATTGCTCTAGAGATAAAATCCTCCACACTTATGGACTATTCTAGAACTTTATTAGATATTACTTAAATGTCCAATGTAATCCTTAATCATATTTATACATGGTCTGATAGAGTCAAAAATCTCATTTACAAACACTTTCTAGGTCACAAAAAATTAGGCAACATAATGGTTACACAAGTGACAAACTAAAATTTTTTTCACCTTTTAAAAGCACTTCTATAAGTAAAACAATCCATAAACTTCCATCCGGACCCTTCTATCCCCTAGTCGACCATCAACACACATCAAGCATATATCCACATCAAACACAAAAGGCCTTAGGCCTACAATTATCAAACCACATACAAACCAAACAAACACCACTCCTGCTTATATATATCACATTTAGGTTATAAATATAGACATAGTGGCTTCTAAGCATGCTAACCCAAACCTGTAGGATTTACATGAGTGCCACTACTAAAAGAAAAAAAAATAACTTTATATACCATTCAACACTTGTATAGCTATACAGCATGATCATTGAGGCTAGCTTGCTTATCTTTGTTACCCGTGCACCACAACATAGGTACGCTAAGTATAAAACTCAGTAGTGAATTTAAACCATTTAAAATATGTATTAACACACACAAGCAAACATAAATAATGGTCTAGGTGTAGTGTGTAGCAACATGTTAGATGATTGATGCCATTTAGATAATATGCCATGTTTCTTTCAAATTTACCAAAATGCCACTGAGGTTTAATTATTAGCTTTATCATTAGAAATTATCAACAATTATCTAAAATTTACATTTTTCTCTATTTTAAGTTCATTTCATAGGCCCAACTAGATAGACGACACTTACAGACACTAGACCAAGAAAGAACTAAAAAATGTGTAGTGGCCCACATTTTGGACCTTGATTACTGCATTGACCTAATATGACCTATAGGAATAAGTTCATAGGAACCTCCCAAGGGCAAAAATACTAAGTAACTATGTATAGGGATCAGTTTGTAAACCTCCTAAGGGCACTAATCATATCAAATATTTCTTTCACGTTTGCCTAACAGACTAGTGTAATGACCCCTTTAGGGACCTTCACTACTAGACCGATATAGTCTGATATATAGTCAACAACAAAGAGTGTCTGCCCCACAGACTAGTGCAGTGACTCAATTATGAACCTCAACCATTGCATTAACCCAGTCTAATAAACAGACAATTTAGCAGCTGCTAATCTCTAAATTGATCAGTTAACCCATCTAATGGGTGTCTAACTAATGGGCCATCTAACTTTTTTTTAAGTTTATTTATTTACTAATCATCTTTTTATAATATTATAATTTGAAAATTTGATAGTTAAAATTTTTATCAAATAGTCAATTTTTGACTTGGATAGTTACAGGTCATTTTTAGCCCTGCCAGGCAATTACGAGTAGAATTTTCTATCGAATTTTAATTCATTTCTAAAAGCATATTAAGTCAAGTCTAACCCATTATTTTGGCTTAAATATTTACATGCTTGATGGTTATTTTAATTATATTCCCAAAATCATTTTTAACAAAGAGTTATAGGTTATTTTACCTATTTGCAATAGCCATTTTAAGTTCATTTTAGGTCTTTTTTAGTGCTAACTGCACCAATGATCATGCATTTCCATAGTCTAAAAGCCAAACTCAAATAAGGATATCAATTTGCCATACAAATGGCTTACAGGAAAAGGTACATAAACATCATATGTTAAGTCACTTTAAGGTACAATTTCATGCCTAAAATAAGTCTATTTTCATAGTCATTTTTCATGCCATTTTAAGCAAATTTCAAGTTTACTTTTCAACTTTTTTCTATCCTTTAAAAGTGTCTCATATTTTATTTATTTCATGCGATATTAAGCATACACATCAACCTAAATCATGCCATTTCAATAATAGCACATTCATGTCGCAAATGTCAAGCCATTACCGCACAAGTGCTAGCTAGGCCATTCCTCCTTTTCATGCCAATTTACCTTACAAAGCTCTCGGCCACAAGTCTCAATATGCCTTGCACATGCTTTTAATCACATTAAAGCACACTTATACATAGTTAGACAACACACAAGCATGCATACACACACTTTATGCCCTTGCCATGCAAACTATGCCAACACACACATATAATCATGCCTTGGCTATATTACACACACACACAAGCTTAATTGATCAATCTCTTTACCTACACCTCACATGCCATTAGTGGCAAACCTTATACCATACCATAAGCTATATAATCATGTCATATACTTATAATACCAATTAAGGAACCTCTTAACCAAAAGGAAACATTCGCAAAAACTTACAATTCACACCACCTACACCTATAATTCAAGCATCTTCTATGCTATATACCTTAGAAATCAGGCCATATTCATCTTAACAACCTGTACACACACATATACACAAGGACCATGCTCTTGGATAAAAGGAGAAAGTACCCTTCCATGCATTTCCTCCATGTAATCAACATTCCAATCATGCTTTGTAGATAATACTAGCCTAATTATGTAACTAAAACACCAATTCACACACGTTATCCATAATTTACACCATTTCCATACAAGGATTCCTAGCCTAATACATACAACATCCATTAACCATGGTTCAAAGGCATTAAATTCACTTACCTCACTATCAAATGAGTTAAATTCCATGCTTTAAGATTGAAGGAAGTCACCAATTCCTCACCTTTTTTCCTTGGTCTCTATACATGCCCATACCCCTTCAAAAACTCACAAAAAATCACACACTCCCCCAAAACAAATTCCAATCACATTGGTGATTAGAATCATCAAATCCCTTAAAAAATAAATTAAAAAGGGTTGAAATAATTACACATCAAGAGTTGCTATTTTAGTCCTCCTTAATGTACACCTTAAGCTATCTTGAATTTTCTTGAGCTCTAGCTACTCTTATAGCCTCCAACACCTTCACAAATCAATTTTTAAAGCAATTAGAGGGTTTTTGGTGGCAATAGACATAGGAAAAGTGTGCAAAAAGGAATGAAATTAATGGCTTTTCTGGAATTTAGGTCGAACAACAAAGGGAAGAAAGGAAGGAGAAAGAAGGAGAGGTGTGCAGATGTGGCCAAATAGCCATTTAGGTGTCACTTGGGCCTTATATAGTGGCTAAGGTGGCATGTGTAGGGCTTTACATGCCACCTGAACAAACAAAAAAAGCTCAATTTTGACAAAATTTTTGGGGAATTTTAAAAATCACTCGAACCTCTAAAAATTAATATGATTATTTTTAAAATCATTGATTAGTCCCATTTAGAGGCTTGTAAAATTTCATGATAAAATTCCATCGGTAAGACAGTTAACCAACTAGCTCAATTTACGTGTAAAACCTTAAAATTAAGAAAATTTGCAAACAACCTCAAAATTAAAAATTCTATCACCAATGGACTTAAGGGAATTTTTAACCTTTAAGGTATGGC
>CANXYI011681587.1:0-20371 GCA_948208565.1 Hura crepitans
TTATGTTTGTATATACAAAAATGGGGTTGGGCTAATATAATAATAGTAATGACTACCATCTCTTATGC
This sequence comes from Hura crepitans, assembly GCA_948208565.1. Taxonomy (NCBI): domain Eukaryota; kingdom Viridiplantae; phylum Streptophyta; class Magnoliopsida; order Malpighiales; family Euphorbiaceae; genus Hura; species Hura crepitans. The sequence continues at coordinate 69 of CANXYI011681587.1, forward strand.
TCTTCAGCATCACTTTTATCCTCAGTATCTTTATCATCAGTTGGAAGCACTTGCTTTTTAGAAATCTTCAAGGCTATCAATTTCTTTCTATTCATATGAAGAGTAGTAACCCTCTTTGATAGCTCACCCTACAAAAGAATGAAGGATCAATGCATAACATACATACATACACACTTGCAGAAAATAACCATTACAAGAAATTGTTTACTGAAAGGACTCAAGTCTCATCAATCATAGCCCTCCTAAAAGCCTCTACCATGTAAGTGGTCCTCTCTACTAGAGCTCTTTTTACTTGTCCAAATCAAAATTAAAAGTGTCACATTAAGTAAAAAAAAACCATCAGCATGTAAAAAGTATCATACCAATGTGGTGTTCTTTAGCTCAAAGGCAACTAACCAGTTGTCCATAATACGAAGGTAAGCAGAGAGTAGCTCTTTATCCATACCATAGCATATATAGCTTAGCTCTAACATGTTAGTCAACATACCTATAACTTCATCAGGAAGTGATGACTAACTAGCAAGTGAAGTAGAAGCTCTACTCCTAGCAGTACTAGTAGGAGGAGGTGAAAATTGAGAATAAGGAGAATTAGGAACAATTCTCACCCTTTCCTTCATAAAGAATGTCCAACTTCTGAAAAGATGGTAGGTAGCAAGATAATACACAATTAAAATATCTTTTCAAAAGTAAAAGAGCAAAAGACTAAGTAATCTACTTGAGGAGGATAAGGTCCTAAGATATAAAGAACTTGACGTAGCAGATGAGTAGATACCCAAGAGAAATTACTCTCTCCACCATCCTCCTCTAGTGTGCTCTTTGGAATACCAATAATCATACCCTGTACAAACTCCAGATTATCAATATATATCTTGAATAGCATAAAAATGGGAGGACTCTAGGGAATATGTCGTGTATCAAACCTCATGTGCAAGCCTATAATTCTGTCTCTTAGAAACTATGAGTAAGCTTCGAGAGTGGTCAACGGCATCCTTCGAGAGGGCAATTCTCAAGCAGAATGTAGGAAGTCTAGCAACTCTTCAAGCTGGAAGATCTATCATGCCAAGTGAACCTATAAAAGTAAGTGTTAATTATATATGAATTGCTAATAATAAATTTCCTATAAGCAGGAAATACTTACATCGAACCAAGTTTTAGAGCTGAGATACTGGTGGTGCTGATCAAAGAAGATACATTCCAATGGCCCGAAGAGGCTTGAACCCATCTGTCCATCACTGGGTATCGATGAGGTATATCAAACTTGTAAGGGTGAGGGAGTAAATGTAGCTCATATGCCTAAACCTATAAAAGCAAAGGCACAAGTTTAAAACCATAAAAGATCACACAAAGTAGTAAAAGGATTAAAATGAATTACTTATTAGAACACCAAACACAAAGCCCTGAACAAATCTATTACTATTCCTAGTGCGAGGGGCCATATCTAAGCTTCAGAAGACTAAGCCAAGAGAAGAATAGCACTAGTTCCAAGTACCAAAATTCTCCACTTGTTCTAGGATAGGAAGGAAGCTCTAACATATATTGCCATTAGCATTGGCAAATAGTGTTATGACCAGCAAGTAGAGAGAGAAGCAATGGATGTCTTAATCCACCTCAAACTAACTCAATAGAGTTATATCCATCCATCTCTCATGCAAGTCAATGCATTGGATGCTTCTAAAGTGATCTTAAGGGATAAAACCCAATAACTCTCTCAGTTCCTAATGTCAAAGTGAGTGATAGTAGTAATAGGCATCGAAAGCAATGGCTTGCCCAGTGCATGGCACTTTGGTGATAAAAGCCCAGTCAAAAGGCAGTAAGGCTAGCTCACCAAATGACAAGTAGAATGTGTGTGTCAAATCCATCCACCTATCTAGCAAAGCTCTAAGAGCCTGTAAGTCCTAACGAAAGTCTCTGCCAAATAGGTGATCCAAAAATGTTTCAAATCCCATCATTTTAACCTTGTTCTTAACTAGAATAAGCATAGTAGAATTCCACTATTGTGGCCTAGAAAGAGTGCCTCCACACTTAAGGCATGTCTGCACAAAAGAGAGAAGCACATAAATACGACTAATGTCTACATAGACTAAAGATCCAATAAAAAAGTCTACATGGACAATAAGAAAATAAAATACAGTAGGACCATGTAGACTACAAATGCCCAAATTGCATAGAAAAGATGAACATTCAACAAGTCCACACAGATAACATACATAGGCAAAACTAAGACCACATAGACTACATATAGCATCCAAAAGATCTGCATGAACCTTCTACGCTACCACATGCAAAAAATCTTAAAATCTAAGGCTAACTACACTAAAATTAGTAATTAAAGACAAAGTTTGCATGGACCTAGTCTGCCCTATGAAAATGAAGTTCACAAAGTCCTATCGAACTAGAAAATCTAAACACATCAAAAAAGATGAAGAAAAGGTAGAAAAATTGCAAATAGAGTACATAGGTTAGGAAAATATACCTATGAGCATTCTTTAAAATAAGCATGGTGGGCTAAATCCACTAAAATTAGTGTTAGGTCACCAAATGCAATCTCGTTCACTAAAACAGCTCTTCGAGGGTGGTTGACTACCATAAAGGGCATGAAATCCTTTAAAACTAGCATGGAAATGTCTTTTGATGGTGGAGGAGAAGAAATAGGAGATTCTACACTCATCAGAAGAAAAAAAGTCATTGGAGCTTTTTCTCGATATGTAGTTTCATTGAAAGAAGTCAACGGGGAGTCATTAGAGGGATGAGTTGCCATTGGACTAAAGTTTTCTTGAGAAATTGAAGAATGAAAAATGTAAAAAAGAGGAGAAAGAGAAATAGTTATTGATCTATCGATAAAGGTCCATATGAACTTACTACACAGATATCCGCGTGGGCTTTTTCTAATTACAGTCTAGATAGACTTAATAAACAAGCATCTACATGGACCTCTTTCATTATATTCTGCACGAACTTAACTCAATCATGTTTTGCATGGATTCAAAGTCACTTGGAACCATCAGATCTCTATAAATTGCTTAAAGATATATAAAAAATAAGTATGTATCACAAAATTTGCTATATCAAACTAATATTAATTCCTATTGCATTCTCTTTTGTAGGACATAAATTCTCTCAAATTCAACTCCATGTCCAATCCATTTCTCTAGGATTCAACTTCATGTTCAATCTAATGTTATTGATCCACATTTCCTTTGAGTTCAGCCTAATAAGCCAGTCTAACAAGCCAAACCAATAATCTTTTTGATTCAGTCAAACAAGCAAATCTAAAAATATCCTTTCACATGGTCAAACCTTATTGGTCAGACAACCTTTAGTGAGATCAAAATATCTTCCATTTAGCTAAACTTAATTAGTCAAACAACCTTATCTATCTATATTTGGAAGGAAGAAACAAACTCAGTGCAGCTTCATATCAGGTAAGCATTTTCTAACTCTTGTACTTTGGAATGTATTGATATTTTGGCTTTTCATAGCACACACCAAAGTGGGGGAAACTGTAGACACCTCACCATTTTTACCTATGATAATCACCAGAGATAGGCTCTTAAGCAATGGCACAAGCCCTTAGGTAGTAAGTCTGCATGAAATAATTTTAAGGTCCACATGGACAACATCTACCTAGGTCTGTACTAGCCTAATCAATACTACCAAGCCTAAGGCCCAAGGTCCGCTCGGACAAGGTCCAAGTTCATGTACATGTAGACTAGCTCCAACCTATCACAAAACCTAGCCCAAAGCCCATTGATTAGTGGGAAATCATATAACCTAGGTTCACACGGACTAAGCTATACAAGTTTGCATGAACTTGCCGATGTAAAACATTCTAGTAGTGGGATTTTCCTATTTGGACTATAAATCTTATTCCTATTAGGATTCTACCTCTTTTAGATGGGAAACCCTTAAAAACTAGGCCTATAAATACCTTTCTTTTGTATGAGAGAAGGGAGGCTAACAATCAAATTGATAATAACAAATAAACCCATCCATGAATCTAGGAGAGGACTCTAAAGAGGATTTGCTCTAGTAGTCCAATTAGCCTTACACCAAAATAATTATTTCTAGACTTTAATGTCTTAGTGCTATTGCTTTAAGAGTTCATTCACAAGGTTATTTCTGATGTCTCTTCTATATACATTGATATTGTTTCATGGATTTATGACCTCAAAGGATTAATCATCAAGTGAATTGATTCTATGTAATGCCCACTTTGATCATAGGAGCAGGTCATGATTTTAAGTTGTTTCATAATGTACAACTAATTGTCATTACATCATACTCATTCTATTATCTTTGTTTTAATTGTACAGACCTATTTACAAACATGATCAAGTCCACATGGACTTACTTTCTTCATATATGTATGATATGTTATCCACATAGACTTATATTCAAAAATAATGTCTTAAGTTTCTTGTATATCATATTTTAATATCTTTTATTTACCATGTTAATATTATTCTAAAATGATAACATGTTGTGTCAATTATCTCCCTTGTTAAAATAAATGTTAATATATCAACATTATTGTATCATCCATGTAGACTCCCTCTCACAAGGAAAGTAGTCTATATGGATGATCTTATTTCATTCTTGTATATTCTATCTTTAAATCTATACAGACTCTATCGCACGAGGAACGTAGTCCACATGGATATTGTCCTTGATTTCTAATTTTAACATGTATTTGTGTTTCTTATCTCCTTTATGATTTTATATGAATAATTTCTCTAGTATCATTAACCTCTTACTTTGAGTTGTATGTAAGTGATCTTTCTCATTGGAATAGAGGTTCGGACAAACATAGTAACCCTTATAAGCAGTAGTCTGCACAAACACTAGTTAGAGCTTCATAAAGTCTACACGGACTTAATGTCATACATACAGGACCAATTAAATTCTTTACTTTATTTCCTTTGGTTTTTGTACCCTTTTAGTTCTCTTATTTAATTTAAGAAATAATAGGTAGTAAATAACCTTTTTCTCACATGCCAATTATCTAAATTTCATGAAAAAATGATTTTTTACATTATTAATTGGTGTTTTCATAATAAAATAGATTTGAGTTTTCCTAATCAAAAGTCATATTAAAAATGTATTTCAACAAAGGCCAACCTCCTAAAGATGAGAGTTGGGCAATTACCACTAATTCCTATGGAATTACAGGTAATTGCTAGGTCATACCACTACTAATCAATGACCCGATTTTTGGATGTACAATATACTTGTCATATTCTTTAAATACCACTAATTTACTTCTTATACATAAAAAAGTGACATAACTACTTTGAATATAATGCATGCTTACATGAAAAGGGATTGATAAATGTTACAATATACAAAGAAGGCATATTATTAGGGCATAAATAAGGTATGAATTTTGAACCTTTCTGGCACAAAAGATCAAAGGTCTTGGTGTCAAGGCTAGGTGGTGACTCCACCAACCACACTTAACCCCAATAAAAATACATAATCTCTACAGTGCTTAAATAAGCTCATTAAAACTACAGCCATTAATGCTTAAGTTAAGGATTGATCCTCCTCTATCTAATCATATATTTGATCTATATTCTGCTTACCATCAAGTTATAGGTCATCTCATAGACAAGTGTACCACTCTCCGTAATGCCATTCAAGATCTCAAAAAAGCTAAGTAGATTCTTAATCTAAAACCTTAGAAGCTCCCCTTTCTCTTTTCTATTAGTTTAATCATGAGTTTTGCAATCTTTTTAGTTGCTTTTCATTCAATAAAACAAAAAAAGGAATTTATTTTTAGTCATTTTTATAAATACATTTTGACTTTAATCTATAAAGGGGCAAAGCTTAGATCACATCAACAGTCAAAGCTCACTCCTAAAAGATGGATCAATGACTAATAAGCATCACTAGAAATCAAATATTGACATCATAGAAGTCACAACATACACACACATACATCATGTATATGTCCACTAGATAGTATGACTTCATGCTTCCATGCATATTACTTAGGCTTAGTCATGCATTATTTATCCGTACATGTATTAACCATCCTCCTTATATCACATTAATAAGAATAACATGAAAAGCTCACCATGCATTCATATTTGGCATACAAATATCATCTATCATGTTGACTTCATTATAAGTGTAAGATGCATCCATTATATATCCACATTATGTCTAGGCATGTCATATACATATCACATGCATTTGAATAATAAATGTTACATCCCATGCATACACTTGGCATGCCACAATCCAACATATAATCCATATTATTTTTAGGCACATCATGTATATATCACATGCATCACTAACCTTTAATCTTACAATCACCCATATCATATTAACAAATGTATTACACCAACTATGAGGATTATCCTTTGTTCAAGCACTTGAAATGAAAAGATTCACTCCTTTTCTTCCTTCTTTTAACACTCTTCATCTCCAAAATAGCAATTAGACCTAAAACTAATAGTGTAGATCAACTTCTGACTAGAGGCACTTTCAACAAAGCAATGGTAGCATTGGAATAAAGAATGCTAGCACCCATAAAATAAAAGATGCTATAGAAGTTTAAAGTCCAATAATAAGGCACTTTAAAGAACTCGACGAGCATGAATTCAACCATGGGGGGCAAATAAATACAAAAGAACCAAGCCAAGGAAGATTTCTCATAAACTTCCCCATTTGAATAAGCCCTTACCCATGATGCTTAAGGAATTAAAAGAAAAGAACCTCCTTCAACCCTTAATACCTGAACATCACCCTTCACCACTACCACCAAACCATCGCTATGCCCTATATTATGCTTACCACTAAAAGACTGGTCATTTAACTGACAATTGCAAAGTCCATCATTGAGCCATTCAAGACTTAATAGACCATGTCATGATACCTTAACCTAAAGATCATTCATTACAGAACCTAACCAATATTCCTCAAACCACTGAAAAGTGAGGTTCTTCATTCCTGATATTTAGACTGCAACCTCATAGGCCAGCTTTTAACCAACTACAAGATCCTACCAATCAAGGATATAGGAGGATCCAATAAAGATAAGATAACCTATCCTTATTCTTTTTTTTTCTATCTATTCTCTTTCTTCTATGTTGGAATAATTAAAGTCTAATAAAATATCATCTTGGTTTCTTTATGAGCATCTTTTTGTACCATCATCATTGCATAGCATGATACTCTTAAAAGTGAGTTGAGAGATTTAAAAAAATAAATTAAAAAACATAATCTATGTCTATTACAAATAATTAATGATGGCTCACCGCCACTACACAAAATTTTGAAGCTCAAAAACTTATCTTTCCTTGTAATGCCTAAGAAATATCCCTAAATGTGAGATGTGAGTTAAAAAAATAAAAAACTAGGGTCAACTACAACTAAAAGAATGCCATTTGTTTAAATCTAAAAATAAGTCAAAATTCAATAGGCTCTAGAACTTAAAGTGTCAAATTTATTATGTCCAATCATTTTTAAAACCTAATAACCTTTTAAAACAAAAAAAAAACATTTCATGGTTCTTACTCACCTAAAATCCAAAGGGACAGAAGATGCCTAAACTCCAAAGCCTACAAAAATAGGAAGATTCACTTTAAGCCTAAAAAAAACTAGTAGTCTTTTTTTTCAACTATGTGTAACACTCGTATGCCGAGGCTTCATAAATAGTACCTTGAGACCTAATAAGTGTGCTCAGAGTGCTGGGTCACCGTCACATGGCTCAAGGAAGGATATACTAGCCATCAAACTTTAAGAGGCTAAAAAAAGGTAGAAACAACTCAAATTAAAATTTTACAAAAACTAATAAATTATTTTGGGCTATAGTGTAGTGGGCCGTAGGCTTAGAATGACCCGAGATAATCTTGGATGGACATGAAAATATCACACCCTAGTGGTTAAAAATTGTAATAAGGCGAACAGAGAAGGAATTTTAATTTTTTGAGGTCGTTTGAGAATATTTGATATTTTGGTAAAATTGTGATTTTTTAAGAATTTTCTCTAGCCTATGTCCAAAAGGAATTTGACCTTGAATTTTACATGTCCTTAAATAAGGCTATTTGAGGATTTTTAAAATAAATGTGATGATTTTTAGAGGTACGACTAGAATTTTAAAATTCCCTGAAATTCTATTGAGAAACTGAGACTCCCAAAAATTTGGTTTGCCTATTTCCCAATGGAATTTTGTCATAAAATTTTATGGGCATATAATTGCACTTAATTGAGTCTTTTAGGAAAAAAACAACATAATTTTTGACATCTAAGTGATTTTTAAAAATTCCCTAAAGTTGATAGCCCTATTTAACAAAAAACCACATTTTAGGGCATTTGACCCATAACACCCCAATAGTTCTCTAGCTAGTATAATAGGTGGCCATTCCCTTCAAAGGACACCTGGCCCACTATCACACCACACCCACCTTTCTTTTCTTCCTTTCTCCTTTATTTTGTTGGCCAAGTTTATTTTAGCTTCTTTCTTTTTATATAGTAGGTCTTGTGTTTGTGATATGTGGAATATGAAAATGGAAAATGGTATATAATGCATCCTATAGGAACCATAAATGTGTGCATATATTCTAGGATGAGAGTCTAAGAAATATGGGTAAGGTGGCATAATGAAAATGCTCTTAACTAATCTTAAAATAAGTGTAGCCGATCGATGCTATTTGGATGTTTTAAATTTGAGGGCAAGTATTATTATATGGGATAGTGAGGGTGGTAAGCCTATTTGATTAGTATGTCATAAATGGGTATATAAAAGAAATTCTTTGTAATTGGGCATATATGGGGTTAATTGATATTTATGCATAAGTATGCTTGGTTCCTTGCTAGACAAAGCATGTAATCTGCCTTTGAATTTTTAGGCTGAGAGGTATTTGAGGGACTTAGGGTGAGTGAGATAGAGTATATAATGTAAAGATTATGATAGTATTTAGGATGGCATGGAAAGATATGCCTAGGTGGTGAATTTAATAATGGATAATGCATGCTTTGTGTATGATATATTAATGGCTGAAACCTATAAGAGTAGTGGGTTATAATGCATGGCTTCTTAATAATTGTAGGTGTTCATATGTGAGACCAATAAAATTTAATGTCTGAAGGTGATAATTTATTGAAGAAAATATATCATTGGTTGTTAAACATCACTAGTCGAGGGATTTTACATGTGAACGTAAGAATAATATATGATGTGGGTACAATGTTAATGTATGGAATTAATATGAATAAAAAGGCATCAATTGTCTAATATAAAATGGATAAGATAATCCACCCATTGGAATAATATGGCATGTGAAAAATAATAATGCATAAGGAAAATAATGGCCCTAATTAAGTAAGAAATAAATATCTTGTAAATGTCTTAAAAAGAGCATGTAAAGAAATTTGCCTAAAATGTGATTTATATGGCACAAAATGAGACCTCTATTTTAGACCTTTTATGCTTTTAAGTTTAAAAGAAATTTAAGGCCACTTTTAAGGCCAATGTGAAAATATGAATTAACATGAACCTGAGCAATAATGGCCAATTCTATTGGCATAAAAAGGGATATGGAAATATGCTTAGAAAGTAATGGCTACGGGCTTATAACATTGTCATGAACTCATAAACTAACCTATAACTGTCCTATAAAAAGGACCATTTCAGGCTTAACCTAAATATGAGTCATTAATTGCACATAATAAGGCCTTAATTAATGGGAATAAAATGGACTTAATTATGCCTATATATAAATTATTTAAATTGGGTTCAAAAAACATACTCGTAGTTGTTTGGTAGGACTAAAAAAGTCTTGTAACTTTTCAGGTCAAATTTCAATTATGAAATAATTTTGTAACTGAGTGTTAAACATTATTTAATATTATAAACTGATGATTATTAATTAAATGAATGAAAAGTCAGATGGCCCATTAGTTAGACACCCACTGGATGGGTTGACCTATCAACTTAGGGATTAGCAGCTACAAGATGGCCTATTTATTTGACTTGGCTAGTGCAGTGGTCAAGGTCTATAAAAGAGGCACTACACTTATCTACGGGGTAGACTACTATAGTGACATTAATGTCTTTTTATAAGATTAGGGTTGGTACAGCAGTCAGGGTCCCTAGAGAGGCCACTGCACTAGTTTGCGGGGCAGACCACCATATTGACATTAATGTCTCTTTATAAGATTATGGTCGATGCAGCGGTTAGGGTCCCTAGAGGGGCCACTGCATAAGTCTATAGGGCAAACTAGATTGTGATTACTGATAAATGATAATGTATGTTTATTAAAAGTTGGAAGGTTCCAATAAACTAATCCATACTATCTAATCAAGCCGATATAGCGATCGAGATCCAAAATATGGGCCAGTACATATCTTTTAGTTCCCTCTTATTCTACTGTGTACAAGTGTAGTCTACCTAGTTAAGCCTATTTAATAATTTAAATAATACACATGGGAATAATAGAATGGTTGAATAAATTATAGAAATAAACTGAATGAAATTATCACAGTGACATTTTAGTAAATTTGAAAGACATAGGATGTAGCATCTAAATGGCATCAATCATTTGTCATGTTGTACATCAGTCGTCACCTTAAGCATAGTACAACAACCCAGTCAGACATCATCAGTGCTGTTACCATAGATTATAGAGTTGTTGAGATATATGATAGCATTAGTCATTGCTATTTCTATTATGGGAGAAGAAATTTAAGCAAGAAATGAACCATCCTTGGATGAGAGACAATATATAAGAGGCCAAACTAGTTAAAGAACTAGTGCCAAAAAAAGGCCAAGAGAGGGCCAGATTCAATAGGGGCATTAAACACATAAATGCTCTCAAATAGTCCTAGGGTTAGAGTAGTAGTAACTAAAAATAATTCCCCAAACTATGGCATTTATACTAAAAGGCATTAAGGCAATGCAAATAGCCAAAAGTAGTGGAATGCTTCCCCTGTGGTGCTAGAAACAATTTTTAGGAGAAATTGCCCTAGAGGTAGGCAAGAAGGGCTATCAATATCTAGATATTAGCAGCTATCAAAAAGACACCCTCGAGTTGTGACAATTATACTAGGAGACATTAGGGTTGATATTGGCAATCAAGAAAAGGGGGATGTTTTCGCTTTAAGTCAAAAAACCATCATAGATGAGAGTGTCCTTAAGGACTAGTAGAGGGTGCCTATCCATAGGCATCTATAGGAACACAATAGAATGGGATATAGAGATAGGCTAGAGGAGACCCACTTAACAGTAGCCTCTTAATTAGGTCTGAGGCAAGGAGGGAAGCCCATACTTCAATCAGACAAGGATCTCATGAGGCTTACGAAGGAGAAAAGGCTCTAGAGGCTATTGCTAGTATGTTGTATTAAATTGATGTCTTAACTTGGCATTAGTAGATTGGACATTTACCCATTTTTAGGCTTGTGTTATACTAACACATGGTAGCAGACTAAAATTTGAATGAGTAAGGTTAGACATGTAAGTTATAAATTTTGTTTACCAGAATATGGTTGTACACTAGAGGCATATATCTTATTAATTAATGAACTACATATGATTGTTTCTATTAACCTTATTGAAATATTCTTTTATGTGTTTGATGTTACTTAGGGAATGGATGAGTTATATTAATGATAAGTGGTAGTTAATTATAACCCTAGGAATCTAACACTCTAAACCATAAAGGGACATAATGTGACAGCTACGAGTGAGAGAAGCTTTTTGAATAATCTCATCTCAGTTTATATAGAAAGAGAAATCATCTATAAAGGGTGAGAAGTTTATCTAATAAATATTTTTTTACCATCAAAACTTCTACCCCTCATCTAAAATTCCAAACATGTTTTTAGGAAGTTGTCAAGATTGCCTCCTTAAGAAAACTTGGTTTTGGAACTAAAGTGTATTCTAATATTTCTCTTGCACTTATGATTCCCTATGGAATGACACCTACAGAATTGAATGAATTAAAAGTGTAGTTACAAGAAATGGTATATAAGTGTTTTTTAAACTCAGGGTATCACTTCGGGGAGTCTTATATTATTTGTAAAGGAAAAATATGGACCATCTTTGCTATATATTAATTATAAATGACTAAACAAAGTAGCTATGAAACTAAACACCCTTTATTAGGAATTTATGATTTCAGTGGTCAGATAGAGGTGCTGGTATACTTTGTTCTAACTAATTTGAGATTAAGATACTAACAGCTAAGGAGTAAAAAGGTTGATGTCCTTAAAACTACTTTCAAAATTTGACACAAGCATTATAAGTTTTAATGATGTCATATGGATTCATTGATACCTCAGTAGTATGTATGAACTCAACGAGCGGAGTGTTATAGGCCTTAGAAGAGAGATAAATATGGGAATTAGATAAATGAGGTCAATAAAGGAAAGCCTAGTTATAAAGGACTTGTACTTTAAAGGATAGTGGAGAATACTAGTGTAGTATAATTGGGAAGTGAAATGTGGGGCATTTAAAACAATTGGTGAGATCAACATAAGTGAATATAGTAAGAGAGATATAAGCATGTTGACATTGTAAAGATGACTATCAAGTCCCTGAAGATGCGAGTTGTTTTTCTTCTTTAGTTACATCTATTATCGAGCTTACGAGTGCATTTTGACATGAATTACATATTAGCATTGATATTGTTTCATCATCTATTGTATAATATTTTTCTATTATTGCATACACCCCACACAATTGAGCATGGCATGTTGATAGTCTAATGGTGAAGGGAGTTGACATGTGTCAAATAGTAAGAATAGATAGAGAGAGAAACCAATGTCACTGGAAATACATAGATAAGAAAGGATTAAGAGAGAAAAAAGTAAATACCTTATAAGGCAATACAAGAATGAGTGGTAATTAATTAGCGCAATGATAGAGGCTCGTGAGAGAAAAAAATAATTTATAGTTGAAACCTTAAGAGGAGAAGATTATTAGATTTAAATAGAGTAAAGGTAGATATATGTACTACCTTGGTAAGTTGTATATATCTAGTATGGATGATTGAAGATTATAGATATGAAAGAGGCATACGAAGCCTCTTATGCAATGTACCTAGGTAATATAAAGACATATTTAGACTTGCAAGCACATTATTAGTCAGAGATAGAAAAAGTATTATAATGTATACCTAATAAATTGTCCAACCTATTAACAGTTAGTACCCGAGTATCAGATTCCTTTAAGATTGATGCATCTTATATCAGCATCATATGGAAGCAAGAAAAAGGCATAATAACATTTATAGTGGGATTGCCTATGACTCAAAATAAATGGCATACTAATTTAATGGTTGTAAATAAATTAACTTATAAATAATGTATCACCTTTATACAAGTAAACCATAAGGAAGGGGTAATGCCTAAGAGTTATATAGGAACACAAAAAGCAAATGGAAACTCAATGTTTACATCTAATTATATCAAGTAATTTTGAGGATGAAATTTTTAAGCGTGGAAGAATTGTAATGCCTGCATGCCAAGGCTCTATGAATAGTACCTTGAGACCCTGGAAGTGTGCTCAAAGTGCTGGGTTACCTTTACAAGGCTTAAGGTGAGGTATACTGACAATTAAACTTTAAGAGGCTCAAAAAGGGTGGAAACAACTCAAATTTAAAATTTAGCAAATCTAATAAATTATTATGGCCGCAGTCCAATGGCCTGTAGGCTCAAATGGAGTCGGGTAGTGAATGACATGGGATGAGCCTAGACAGATATGATAATATTGTAACTTGAAGGTTAAAAATTGTAACGAGGGCAATAGAGAAGGAATTTTAATTTTTTGAGGTTGCTTGAGAATTTTTGGTATTTCAACAAAATTGCAATTTTTTAAGAATTTTTATTAACTTATCTCCCGAAGAAATTTGGCCATGAAATTTTGGATGCCCCCTAAGTGAGGGAGTTTAAGGATTTTTTAAATAAACGTAATGATTTTTTGTGGTATGGGTGAAATTTTAAAATTCCTTGAAATTTTGTTGAGCAATCAAGATTCCTAAAAATTTGGTTTGCCTACTTCCCAAAGGAATTTTGCCACAAAATTTTATTAGCATATAATTAGGCCTAATTGAGGATTTTATAACCAAATGGCATAATTTTTCAACATCTGAGTGATTTTTATAAATTACCCAAAGTTGGTAGCCCTATTTACTAAAAAATTGAATTTTGAGGTGCTCGTCCACGGCACCCCAACACTTCTCCAGCTACTATAGTAGGTGGTCAATCCTTTCAAAGGACACTTGGCCTACTATCACACCTCTCCCCCTTTTCTTTTCTTCCTTTCTCCTTCATTTTGCTAGCCATGTTTATTCTAGCTTTTTTCTTTTCCTTTCCATGGCTATTTCAGCTTGATTTCCCCCACCTAAGGCCACTAAGAACCCCCTTATTTAGGTAGCAACTAAAGGTTGAAGGGTATAGTTATGATTAGCAAAAGAAAGGAATTTAAGAAAAAAAGGGAAAAATAGTGTGCAATGGAGCTCATGGGCAGCATGAAATTTAATTCCTAGAGTAAGTTTTCTTCAATTTTTATTTTAGTTCTTGAAGGATTTCTCTCTCCTAAGCATGCTACATTACTAGAATTTTTAATTAATCAAGTGTGTGATATTGGTGATATTTTTTAAGGTGGAAAATTTGAGGGACACCAAGTATACACTCAAGGTGAAGGCTGAGGGAAAAGGATGCCTAATAAAGGAACTTTGGGCTAGCATAAGGTGTGGAGAAGCTTAGCTTTTTAAATTGGTTTATGAATTTAATAAATTCTAGCATGCCTTAATTCATTTCTTTGAGAGTTTTGGTAGCCATGTAGTTTGTAATTAACGGTTGTAATGGTTAGTAAAAATAATAATTTTTTAAGAAAGTTATGAATGCTAATTACGTGTTGTCATTAGTGATCAATATGCCTTAGTCCATTTTGTTGAGAGGTTAGGAGTGCTTGGCTATAAACATGCGTTATGTGAAAAGGGCCCTATATAGCCGTGTGTGTGGGTGTGTTTTGTTGCTGATTTATGTATAAGGGGACTTTGATTAAATGTGGTGTGAGGGGGTTATATGAACCATATTGTGTTGAAATGGATGCTAATGTGGTGACATTGTGCTTGGAACTAGACTAAAATATGTACACATTAGGAGGGAGCAAACAAAAAGAACTGATAAATGAGAGGGTAACCAAACTTGGTGTCTTGTGTTTATGATGTGTGGGCTATGACTGAGGGACATGAAAAGGGAAAATCATATATAATGTATGATATAGGACACATGAATGTGTGTATGTGTGCTAGTATAAGAGTCCATAAATTATGTGTAAAGTTGCTTAATGAAAATGCACTTAGCTAATCATAAAATAAATGTTGCCAAGAGGTGTTAATTGGGTGTTTTAAATTTGATGGCAAGTAGTACTATATGGGATAGTAAGGGTGGTAAGCCCATTAGTTTAGTATGTCACGAATGTGAATATAAAAGAAATTGCTTGGTACATAGGCCTATATGAGCTTAATTAATAATTGTGTATAAGTATGCTTAGTTCCCTATTAGTGAAGGCATGTATACTACCTTTGCAATTTTAGGACAAGAGGTATTTAAGGGACTTAGGGTGAGTGAGATAGAGTATATAATGTAAAAATTATGATGGTAATTAGTTATGGCATGGAAAGATATGCCTAGGTGGTGAATTTAATAATGTGATAATGCATGCTTTGTGTATGATATATTCATAGCTGAAACCTATTAGTGTAACGGGTTATAATGTGTGGCTTCTTAGTAATTGTAGGTGGTCATATGTGAGACCAAGAAAATGTAATGTGTAAGGGTGATAATTTGTTGAAGAAAATATATCATTGATTGTTAAATATCACTAGACGAGGGAATTAACATGTGAATATAAGAATAATATGCGAAGTGGGAACAATGTTAATGTATGGAATTAATATGATTAAAAAGGCATTAATTGTCTTATATAAAATGGATAAGATAATCCACCCATGGGAATAATATGGCATGCGAAAAATGAAATACTATAAAAGGAAAATAGTGGCCCTAATTAAGTAAGAAACAAATATCTTATAAATGTCTTAAAAAGAGCATGGAAAAAATTTGACAAAAATGTGATTTTTATGACATGAAATGAGACCTATATTTTAGGCCTTTTATGCACTTATGATTAAAAAAATTTAAGGCCACTTTTAAGGCCAATGTGAAAAGATGAAATGACATAAACTTGAGCCACAATCATTAATTGTGTTGCCATAACAAGGGGTATGGAAAGATGCTTAGAAATTAATGGCTAAGGCCTATAAAATTGTCATGAACTCGTAAATTGACCTATAACAATCCTATAAAAAGGACCATTTTGGGCTTAACATAAATATGACTCATAAATTACACATAATAAGGCCTTAATTAAAAGCAATAAAATGGACCTAATTATGCCTATAGAAATATTTAAATTGGGTTCATAAAACATACGCGTAATTGTCCAATAGGACCATAAAAGACTTGTAACTATCCCGGTCAAATTTCAACTATTAAAATAAATTCATAACTAACTATTAAACATTATTATATATTATAAAATGATGTTTAGTAAATAAACAAATGTAAAAGAAAGTCATATGGCCAACTAGTTAGACACCCACTGGATGGGTTGATCGGTTAGCTTAGGGATTAGTAGTGGCTAAATGGTCTATTTATTCGATCAGGCCAGTATAGTAGTTAAGGTCCCTAGAGGGGCCATTGCACTTTTTTTGCATCAATTTCTATGTATAAGATTAGGGCTGGTATAGTGGTCAAGATCCTTAGAAGGGCCAGTATGCTAGTTTGTGAGGTAGACCACCATATTGACATTAATGTTTGTTTATAACATTAGGGCTGGTGCAATGGTTAAGTTCACTGGAAGGGCCATAATACTGGTCTACGAAGAAGACCAAATTGTGATAACTGAGAAATCATAATGTATGTTTATTTAATTTTAGGAGGTTCCAATTAACTTATCCTTATTATCAAATCAGGACGGTGTAGTGCCTGAGGTCTAAAATGTAGGCCATTGCACATCTTTTAGTTCTCTCTTGTTCCAGTGTCTATGAGTGTAGTCTACCTAGTTGGGTTTATTTAATAATTTAAATAATGTACCTATGAATAATAGAATGATTAAATAAATTATAGAAATAAAATGAATGAAATTATCAAAGTGGCATTTTAGTAAATTTGTAGAACATATAATGTAGCATCTAAATTGCATTAATCATTAGGTGTCTTACTCACACTCTACACCTAGACCATTATTTAATGCTTGCATGTGTCTAGCATAACTTTAATTACTTGGCTAATGGAATATATGTAAATGATAAGAGTATTGTAATTTTTTTAAATGGGTTTCTATATGTGTAAATCCTAAGTTGCTAGTGTATTAAAGCATCTGTGTGCCTGCACAAGATATGCTTTAATTTATTAAATTCACCATTGAGTTTTATACTCAGCATACTAGTGTTTTGGTGCACTGGTAAGTAGTAGTAGCAATCAAAACTTGTTGTACGTGTAGTGTAGTAGTATCGACAATAAAGGTCCAAGTTTTATATGTGTTTGATGTATATAGTAGGCATTCATGTAAAAGTTGTAAGTTTTATGTCCAATATGCTTAGAACTACTGAAGTCTATAAACTTAAGCAAATCAGTTATAAATAAACAGGCGTTTTGAGTGTTTTGGGCTTGCTTGTGGTTTTAATAACTTTGGGCCTCAGGCCTTATGTGTGAATTTAGCTTGTATGAGAAGTGCTGATGTTTGATTAGGGGACCAGAAGGGTCCAAATGGAGGTTATGAGTTGTTGCATATGGAATTATTTTTATGTTGTGGAAAAAAATTTGTTATATCACTAAAATAGCCATTATGTTGTCCAATTTTTTTATGACTTGTGAAGTGTCTATATATGCATTGTTTGAGTCTGTCAGACCATGTATCCATATGTATAAGGATTAGACTGGACATCTAAGCCATGTCTGATAGAGTTTTAGAACAACCTATAAGTGTTAAGGAGTTTTTTCTTAGAACAATCCTAAGATGGGTGACCTATTGAGAAGTGCATCACCTGTCGAGTTCTTTGGGAATCCGGTAAGGGGTGTCACACAATGGTTGCCCTCATTCAAAAAGAAAATAAATGAATTTGTTAATGCCCACTAGGTTGATCAACAAAAAGCCTGAACTTAGGCAAAAGTTAAGGAAATTCGAGAGAAAATATTTAGTTAAAAAATCTTTATGACTTAGTAATAAAAGGGATATCATCAATGTAGTACTTGAAAAGGCCAAAAGAATGACATTCGAATCACAAAAATTCCATGTGCTGAGGGGCATAAAGTCATCACCCACAGCAAGCCACTTGTTAATCTAAAAAACTCCACCTCCCATGGTAAGAGCTTCAAAACATATCAAGCTATCTTAAAAAAGATGTAAGTCCTAAATCAATTGATCAAGCACAAAATGATCACATCCCAAGCCTTAACCAAATATAGATAAGCTAAAATAAAGAAAAAAAACCTCACTAGTTTGAAAACCCACAAAGGGCAGTCTAGGCAAAAATTAGAGGGCGAGAGAAAATATTTAGTTGGAAAATATTTGGACTAACTAATAACAAAAGTACCGTGCTATGCAATTACATACATTCGCATGCTCATTCATCATTCTTTAATGGCCTTTCACCCAAGCCTTGGCCTCATGATTGTTCACCTCTCAATTAACCTTCCCTAACCTTTCCATCACCATAACTATTCTCAACTTAGCCTATAACTTCACAACTTCACTATTTTCTCAAACCCAACCTTTTTCTATGATAAGTCTAAGAAAAGAATAATCCTAATAACAAAACATGTACTGACTCATACATTTAGAAACATTATCCTTTATACATGATAGATGATAGGCTTACTCACTTGCTTTAATTCATATATCCATTTTAGGAGAAGTACCTATTCTACTTGGTCATACATTTACATTCAAACACCCATTTTAAGAAAGGGTACCCATTTTGCTTGATCGTGCATTTGCCTTTATTCATCATCCCTTAATCATAGGGTTCATTCATCATAAGAAAAGATGCACCATCATTTAACATATATCTACCTTCACCACTCATTCATCATGAGTAAAAAAAAATACATTCATCACTCATCAATCATAAGAGTCGATTCATTCATTCAAAAGTCATAGTCATATCATACATGCATTCACTACACAGTCAAAAACATATTTTGCCATATTCCTTCATCTAGAAAAGATTAAGAACCGATTTGCATATCACTCATTCATCACTAAATTCATTCACCTGTATTTATCCAAGTAAGCATATAGTCAATAGATATATATCCACCCATTCATGGCAAATTCATATTGAATTACTCTATCATTAGAGTCATCACATTCACCTACCACCTTCATAATTTCGTACTCATCCATAAGATAGAGTGCAATCATTCATCAAAGACATCTCATTTATAACATTTATCCACCACATTCATGATTTCACACTCATTCATAGGGCATGGTGTAATCAATCATTCATTAAAGTCATCATATTCACCACATTCATCTATAGCCTTCATGATTTCACACTTATCCATAGGATAGAGTGCAATCATTCATTAATGTCATCTCATTAACCAAATTCATCCACTACATTCATGGTTTCATACTCATCTCTATGATAGAGTGCATTCATTTATTAAAGTCATCTCATTTATCACCTTCATAGTTTTATGCTTATTAATCCAAGATAGGACAAAATACATTCAATCATTCAAGAGAAAATTAGGTGACCAATCACCAAATGCATCCATATGTTTACACACATAGCAGTTCATTCATCCAACATTAGCCATATGCTCTGAGCACATGACTCATTAGGTTTACATTTATAAGCATTATATCAAACATCAATCACACAAAGGATAAATAACGTGCACATGCATCATTCATAATAGAGTCACATTCCTCAACACATTATAAAAAAATGTTCATCCTTCCAATCATTTAAGAACTAAGCAAAAACTTATCCATGTAAGGCACTACATTTAGTCATGCATGCTTAGATGTATTAGCCACATGCCTAAATAAATTTAAACCTCTAAATCATGTATTAGTCATACATTTACATCTCACATAATGCATATACACATGACATCACACATGATGCATA
Organism: Hura crepitans; assembly: GCA_948208565.1. Classification (NCBI taxonomy): domain Eukaryota; kingdom Viridiplantae; phylum Streptophyta; class Magnoliopsida; order Malpighiales; family Euphorbiaceae; genus Hura; species Hura crepitans. The sequence continues at coordinate 20,235 of CANXYI011681587.1, forward strand.
TACACATGATATCGCACATAAACTTGCAAGATCTTAATGTCCTTAATGCCATATATGGTTCAAACTATTACTTAAGACCTATCACTAGATTTGGTTTAATCCACAACATCATATTATTTAGGCCTATCACTAGATTA
>CANXYI011681589.1:0-11831 GCA_948208565.1 Hura crepitans
AAATAAAAATAAATAATAATTTGGGTAGGTTGGACCGGATTTTAATAGGAATGCCTTGCTCAAGCCCGGAAAAAATTACAAATAAGCAGAGTAGAGAGGATGAGTACTCATTCAACATTATAATCTATCATCTATCACTAACTATTTTATTTTAATTCTTATTAATCTCACGTTGGCTTCTCCCTTATTGGTATTTCATCTTTTCACTTTTTTATTTTTATTTTTCGTGTTATTTTTTGCCAATTTTTATTTTTAATAATAATAATAATAATAATAATAATAATAATAATAATAATTGTCCATAATTTTTAAGAAAAAAATATTTTTAAAAAATTAAGTTATTTTTAAAATTTTTATGAGTTATTAATATCTAGAAGTGGTTAACATATATTGATATTTAAAAATTAATATGAAATTAAAATTTAATTTAATAATTTAAAAATCAATCAATTTGATTATGTAAAAAATAAATTTAACATGAGGACTTGAATCGAACTCGAAGTGACCCAACTCAAGAATGACCTGATTCGAACTTGTTCGACCCGATCCATTTGACATGTCTAAAATTAAATATAAAGCTTGTAAATTTAAATATTATAATTTTAAATAAATGGAACCAAAATACTAGGTTTGATAATGAATGATTGGAAAAGAAAAAAAAGGAAAGGAAAAGAAGATTTGGAAAGAGTATACAACTAGGGTTTGCATGAATTTATATAGAAATATTAAATGCAAATCGAAATAATATAAAATTGATTATTAAATCTATCATTGAAAAATGTCGTTATAAAGTAATATAAAAATTTTTAATTAAGGTAAAGATTAAGTAAAGTAACTAAAAAGAAATTACAAAATCGGAAAAAGACCATAATTGTTTAGAAAATAATTAGAATACTAGATAGGTTTAGCATGTTAGATTGGAGGATGAGATCTAGGTGGAGGATAAATATATTTGTGATATTGATTATTTAGTGTCCACTAGTAATATTAGTGGCATAGTATATTATCATTATCGAATTATATTTCTACAAATAGCAGCATTTTACAGAATGTCATGAGATTACACATAAATAATGGTGTTTTTCAGAATGTCACGGGATTATAAGATGGCATCAAGAATGATGGTGTCACATAGTAATCCCGGTATCCGGGTTATTATACTATCTCTGAATAGTTATTGGATAGTACAAATAAATTAAAGCTGAATGAAGTAATTAAAAACAAAGTGGACAAAAATCTAATTAAGCTAAAGGATTGAATTACAACATTAATATTAAAAGATGTATTTTATGTTAATAATTAATTTAATTTTCTTTCTTTTATTTGTTTTATTTTTATTATAATTTTTAAAGTATTTTTATAATTTATGAAGTCAATTAAATTTAAAATTGAATATTTAATCAATTGTAATAATATAAATCTACTTACAATTATAACAATTTAATAAAATTGAGGTTTATACAAGAAATTAAAATTTTATGAGTAGTAATTAAATAAATATATTATAACGATATAAATTTAAAATACAAAAATTCATTCTAATTTATTCTTTCTAGTAATATAAATAATTTAATAATTTGTCTTTATTTTATTGTAATTATAAATTATTAATATTTACATAGTTTGTGAAATGTATCAAATTTAAATCCTCCAAAGTTTAATTTTTTTCAACAAGTTTAATTAATAGAAAAAAAGAAACAATAATTTCTTTTTAATAACTAAATTAAATTTCAGATTAATGAATAAATTATAAATCTTTGTAAATAATCACTAAATAATTTAGTCGAAATACTATGAATAAAGTCAAATTTTATTTTAGCATATTAACGTTTACTTGGCATTCATATAATTGGTGATTCCAAATACTATTACAAATTTCTTTATGATTCTATTATTTCAAAGATATTATAAATATTTCTATTATTATCCCCAAGCTTACCTGATGATTGTCTCTAATCATTCAAATACTTTATTAAGTACTATTGAGCGAATAGCTTAACATGATGAATTTTTTTATATGTAGAGGTACATGTCTAGTAGTTGAGCAAAAAAGGGACTGATTGGAGTGTGAAGATAGTTTGACTTCATCCAAATGGGTCCACCAAAGTGATAGTAGTTATTTTTGGATATATTTTTAGATATTTCGATTTTTGCATGTTTAGACATTGTATTTATCCTTGTAACTTGCAAATGGATAATTGTAAACTAAAAGTTTTTTCTAGAAATGTATAGAAATAGTTTGTATATAAATTTAAGTTTCATGATTTTATGAGTTGCATGTTTTGAGGTTATTTTAATTATTGATAGCTGAGCAATCTATTGAGAAGTATTGTTATTACATTGAGACAGGTGTTTAAAATAGGGGTTAATGTTGTAATTTGTGCTGTTTGCATATTATAAAAGTGCATTCTTTTTAAAAATTTTGTTAGGTAATACTCCTAGTGCATCTATTATGCTACCGAGTTTTTTCAAGCACAATGACTTAAATGTCAAATATGATTTGTTTATGTAAAAGGAAATTTTATGGTTTAAGTTATAAATGCTAAGCATATAAAGTGGCATCACCTTACTCTAATTCTATAATAGGTTGAGTAAAGGGGTGTTATATTTAGTGGTATTAGAGCTACTCCATGTGCAACTTTAAATGATAGTGTGGCAAACCTTAGGGAGGACACTAAGTCCTATATAGGGATGTATTGTAACACTCTAGGCAAATCCCATGTCGGCAAAATATGGGAGAGATTTTGGGTATTGAAAGTGCTCCCAAATCCCATATTAAAAAAATATGGAAAAGAGAGAGGTTTATAAGATTAAGACTTACTAGTAATAACTTGGGTTAACTATTTTAGGCTGTGCGGTTACATCATTTGCAAGTTATTCAGAACAGTTAGGTCTAGGCCATTATAAATGGTATCAAAGCCACTTTGCATGCAACCTTGAGTGATAGTAGGGCAAACCTCAGCGAAAATGTTGAGTCCAATATGGAGGGTAAGGTATGTCGTAACACCCTAAGAAAAATCCACATCAAAAAATATGAAAGATATCTAGGTATAAAAAGTGCTCCTAAATCCCATGTTAGACAAAAATATAGAGAGGATGGAGATTTATAAGGCTAAAACTTAGTAATAACTTGGGTTAATCATTTTAGTTTGTGTGGTAAGGCCATTTGCAAGTTATTAGGACAACTAGGTCCTAACTTGTAGTGTTATGAATGATAGGAGCCTAGGTAAATTTAATAACACATAAAGCAAAACAAGTGCCTATTATGATTGGTGGATAAAAGTTCATCATTAATAAGCTATTAAAATTTCTAAAACTAGATGCAGATATCATCTTAGGAATGCATTCTTAAAAGAGCAAAGAGAAAATCATCCTTTTTGTGCAAGGTGAATTTCATATTTCACTTATAGGAATACAAGTCTTAACTCTTTTCACTCCTAAATTTAAATTATAATTTGGCTTTTATCCTATTAAAATATCTGACTTCTATGATTCTATGCCTTGTTAACCAACTTTTAAAGTGCGAGCTCAATATGGTGAAATATTGATAGAAAATTATTTGAGTCTCATTATAATTTAAATGATACGTGGTACAAAGAATTGTGTTTTAAAATACAAAATCCAATAGAGAGACCAATTGCAAAAACCACCCAGTTGTTAGGAACAAAATAGGATAAGTTTCTAGTTAAATTAGTTGATAATTTTTGTAATGATCCATTAAAATTATAGATTTTAAATGGTATAGTAGCCAATTGGAACTAAAAAAATCCCAAAAAATCATCAGAGCTTAAAACATAACATATACAAATGAGATGATTGAGAAATTTGACAAGCAAATTCCTGAATTGCTAAAAAAATGGTTTGATTAGAGATGGTATTAGTTTATAGTTTAGTCCAACCTTTATGGTAATTAACCATAAATAGCAAGTTTGAGGAAAAGCATGAATGGTTATAGGCTATCTTTAAGTAAATCAGGTAATAAAAAGGGATGACAAGCCTTGAATATCCTTTCATTGTTTTCTAAATTTGACTTGAAAAGTGGTTATTGGTAAGCAAAAACAAAGAAACACTCAATACTCTTAGCAGTATTCAATGCTTCCCAATGGATAAATGAATGGTTAATAATGCTATTTAGATTGCAAAATGCCCTAGGCATGTTTCAACACAAAATGGATAGTGCTTTTAAAGCATTGAAAAAATCTTATGTGGTTAATATAAACGATATGCTAGTTTTTAGTAGCAATAAGGAAGAACACATGAGTTACCTTGATTAGGTTACTATTATCTTCTAAAACAAATGAATGATTCTATTTGAAAGAAAGATAGAATAATTTAAGGAAAGAGAAAGTTTCAGGGCTTGAGATTACTAAAGGCAAATTATGGCTGCAAAGTCATATCTCAAAAAAATTACTCAATTCTTAATGAATTAGAAGAAAGAAAGCAAATACCAATATTTTAGGGACTTACTAACTATGCTAGATAATTCATTAAAGATTTTTCCAAATATCTAAGAACTATTAGAAAAAAAACTTCCAATAAAAATTCCTGGTATTAGGATTATGAAGACACTCAGGCTATAATACGTATAAAAAGAAAAATGAAAAATTTGCTTTCTTTGAATTTGCATTTTTATACGAATGAATTACTCTTGGAGATAAATGCTTCATATAAGAATTAAGAAGTATTTCAAAATATTAAGCAAAGAAAACTAAGGCCTATTTGTAATTATCAGTCATGAGGCTTTAAAGGTGTAGAGCTAAATTATCTAGTCTATAAGAAAGAAGCATTAGTAGCAAAATATGGCATTAAAGCTTTTTACCTCTTTTTAACTCTTAAAAAGTTTACTCTTAAAATATATCCAACCTATGTAAAAAAGTTTATGAATCTAAACTTCAAAGAGGCTACGCAAACTAGACTCTTGATGTTATAAGAATGGTTTAGTTATTACAAATTTGATATTGAATATGTTTCTTCTAATAAAAATGTAATAGTTAAATCTCTTTCACGTGAACTTTCTAATCTTGCAGATGGATTCTGTTGCCATAAGCAAGATATATTGGACATGTAAGAGGCAAAGCATTTAGGGGTGTTCATGGACTAGTTAGCTAGACCATTAACAATTTTATTAACCAATTCATTAATTTCAGTTAACTACTATATCGACTTCGATTTTTAACCAATTTTTACGAATAGTTTTTTAGTCAACCATTAAAACCGTTACAGCTTTTAATATATAAATATAATAGAATTATACAAATTATAAAATCCTTTTCAAATGGTTAAAAGTGTTTCAAAATAAAATTATAGATCAAATATAATAATCAAAATAAAAAATGAAAAGAAAAATAAATTAGATGTAAATTACTATGTGAATTATATATATTCAAAATGAAATTAACAGTAATGTGCCTATTATACAGCCATCAGAGTGTATATAATTGAACAAAAAAAAGTTCATTGTTTACTAAAAATATGCATTACTATTTTTAGAGACTAATGTATCATAATATTTGTAAAATAAAACATTTTTAAGATATGAAATTGTAAAATATAAAATTTATATAAACCGGTTAACTTTTGATTGACATATACCAACTGGTTTATAAAAGTAAAAATTGTGTATCATATATAGATACCCATTTTTGTCCTGGCTAAATAAACAATATTTAATATATATTTATCTATCTAAAAATCTCAAAAATAATGATATGTAAGGTACGAATATTTGATAAATTTTAAAACATATTGGTAGGATTTATTAAAACATTTAACCATGAGTTTCATTATATAAAGGAAACTATAATTAATAAATTTTATTGACATCTAAGTTATTTCTTTTTTTTTACTATGTTCATATAAATCAATATCCCATAAAAAAGAGATAAAAATAATAACTAGTTATGCTAAAAAAATAAATAAGAAAATCACACTAAAATTTTAAATGTACTATAAAAAAATTTTAATAAAAAAATTATTAATCTAACAATTCTCATCATAAATAAATATATACAAGGTGCTTAATACCTTTCCTGTATATGACCTATTTCGAACCTTTAAATATAAATCAAATAGAGTGCCCAATCACACTTAAAAAAATGATTGGTGGAGACTCCTCCTTTAGTACACCTACCCATTTTTTAAACCTTTAAAAAGAAATGAGTAAATCGCATTTAGAGAGCTAGGCATTACACCATAAATATCGATTCAATTAACCAAATAATTGATTTGGTTCTGGACTGGTTCATTAGTTAACTGAAAAACTAGTTAACCATAAACATATTTAGGGACATTCGAGGAGAGAATTCCCTTTTAAAAGAAAAAAGGAGAAAAAGGCAAAGGCCTTGGTTTTGCAAGCATGATATAAATAAAAGCATCTAAAGATATTTTATGTTGGTTATGAGGACTACCTGGACATTTGCCTTTAGAGTGCTCTAAGAATTCAATAGCGAGTTCGAAGAAACTAGTTAACCCAAAGAGGGGAGATGTTAGCACAAGTAAAGAAGCAACCCAGAGTAAGAATGAGTAACCTTTGAACGCTAAACCTTCACAAGAAAAATCTTGGGTTTGGAAGGATGAGCATTCACTAGATTTCTTTAACAAAGTTGCTTTTGAACATAGAGTAACCAATAAGCAAGTTCTAAGTTGGAATGTTGAGCTTTAAACATAAATTGAAGCTTAAAAAGACATTTTGGTTAGTCTTTTAAGAATGAGAACATATTTAAGCTTTAAAATTTAAAAATATGACATTTCAAGTTATAAGGCTAATGAAAGAGCCTGTAAATCCCAAGGGATTTCAAATCAAAACCTAAATAGGGGAAAGTGTGACAAAAACTCTAGAGATGATATTTTTTATTATTATTTGCAAAATGATGTTATTGAAGATGGCCCAAGATAGGATAAATTGGGAGAACCATTTAGCAAGTAATATTTAGCACTAGAATGGGCTAAAAATCCTAAAGAGAATCTAGTTGGGAATTTGGTAATAAAAGTTATGAAAAACATGCAAAACAATTTGATCGAACAATTGATAGAATACTTGAGGAAAAGTAGACCTAGTATTTTTCACAAAGTATTAAAGGTCTTTATCTTTCAAAAGATAGATATATTTTATTTGTAGGGTTAAAAGGAGGGCTTATAGAAAAAAAAAAGACTTTTGGCAACCTAAACATTTTATAAATAAAGCTACCTTTTACATTAAAAGGTTAAAGGAATAACTTGATTTATACATAGTAGAAGAAAAAGAATTCCTTTTGTAGGTTTCAGGAGAAAAGAGGCTTTTCAAATAAGTAACTCAACTGCTTCTAAATGATGCAAGATATGCCCTCAAAATAAGCTAGCTGACTTAAGATATCACTCTCTACAAGAGTACTTTTTTCTATATTGGCAACCATATGGAAAACTAGTCTTAAGACTTAATGCAAATAAGATTATTAAAAGTATCCATTTCATAAAAGCAGGACTTGCAGAAATTATTGAAGTCGATCCAGAAGATGTTTTCATGTGTTTATCACTCATAAAGTGTTATACAAGTAACCATCAATATGATCAAGGAATTAAATCCAGTCAAATTGAATAAGATTGTATCCTTTTATATCTTAAGTACAACCATAAAGTATAAAGAAGATGGTAGAATCTATTATCCTTATTAGTTATGGAATCTATATCCTTTTGCAGCATAAGTGCTTGTTGAACCACATAAGGTTAATAATTAAATTTTAAGATTTGAGTGGAAAAAATATGAAGAGACGAATATTATTAACTAAGCATTAGAAATTGAGTTATTAAAATCCACGCTCAAAAAAATATTTCCAAGTCAAGATAAAGTTATCCTTAGAGATGAAAGAATTTTTATAGCCACAATAGTAAAAAAACCTTCCTACTAGTATTCCAAATAAGGGAATACTAAAAGGAAAATAGAAAGTAGATGAACTTCTGAGGCTAATGAAAATGAGTTTTAGCCTAGTGTAGGCACTAGGTCCTGAGGCTTTCGATTTTGGATTGCCTAATGATAAAGGATAGACAAGGATTCTTATAAGCAAGAACCTTAATGTTTGATTTGAAGTTCTTTTTTTGGCATTTCACAACATATATCAAAAAGTGAGGGCAATTGTAAACACCCTAGTTTTGTGATAATTGTTAAGTTTTGGATATGGACGCTAACTCGATAAGCTCATAATGCAACCAAAATTGCATAAAAATAAGGTCTCGGCCCAAGCCTATTGCCTAACATTAACCTTAACACCCCCCCATGATATAGAGTCATTGACTTTTCTTGAATAATAAGGAAGGTGAATGTCTTAACCAGAAAAAGGTTTTAAAAATGTCTAAAATGAGTTTTTTTTTATCAAATTTCGTCATTTTTAGCAAAACTGCACCTTTTTGGGGGACCTCCTAAAATGGCCGTTTTGTGATATTTTAGAATAGCCATCTTAGGCCTCAAAATAGCCATTTTAGTTTTTCCTAAAATGACCATTTTAGATACCTTCAAAATGATCACTTTAGTTCTTCTTAAAATGATCGTTTTGAGTTTACTATTTTAATTCAAATTGTGAAAATTACCCTATTCAGCTAGGTAAAACAGCCATTTTGTAACAAAATAGTCATTTTCCCAGCCTAAAAGGCCATTTTCGTGGCATAAACTTTGAGTATAAATTTGTGACTCCAAGCCAATCGCAAGGTTCGATTTTTCTCAGTAAATATACAATCACAAACACAAAAAACACTTTTTAAACATCAAAATGTTATTTTTTAAGGAGACTTTCAAAGTTCTTTTTCGTCTTTATTCCTAAATCAACTAAAGAATGAATTTAAAGGCACTTATACATAGTCGATCGACCAGTTTCTTCCTTTCTTCCCTTTTCATCTGAATTATTCATCTGCCAATTAGGCTTGGTAACCTTATTTTTTTTATTTTTCTTATTCTCCATCTATTAGTTAGATTAGGTAATTTATGACTTGTTTGTCTTTAATGTTATATCCTTTTTATTCTATATATTGTTTATTGATTCTAATGGGTTAATTTTATATGTCTCTTTCATCATCCATATACTAGTTAAATGGGATGATTTAATCTATACCATATTTCTTATTTATTTAGTTGTCATTTATTTCATGTTCTTTATATTGTTTATTTCCTTTATAATTTCAATTTTATTATTCATGATTTTATTTATACTAACATGTGGATTAATATTGTGGCTGCGAATTATTTGAGATGTTTTGGGGTTATCACTAGACTTATTCAGATGACTCATCTTTTATCTAAACATTTATTTGCATGGATGGATTTTAATTTATTTTTCCTATCTTTATCATTATCGCTTCTTATTATTGGTTAGAGTGTATTTTAAGTAATTTCCTTATAACTTTATTTTTTGTTAGATTGTATTTTAGGTAATTGCTATGTAACTTCACTTTTTTTTTGGAATATTTCCTTGTATTTTCCATAAATGTTGTAATAGGTAGAAAATGATTTTTACACATTTTAAAAAATAATCAAATTAATTTCTATTCAATTAATTGGTATTTTCTAATAAAACAGTTTTTTAATTTTTCTTTAATAAAAACCACAATAATAAAACTTGTTTTCAAAAATTGGCATACGAAACTAAAGTTCTCAATGATAATCAATTATCCGATTTAATGTATATTCTTCTTTAATTTCATGTACTCTTTTTATGTTTTTTAATATATTTGTTTTATTATGTTTTTGTGTGGTTGAGTGTTTCATTTTTTTAATTTCAAAATCTATTTGAGGAAAAGGATAAAATTATGAACTTAATCTAAAATTCTGTACTAACTTGAGATATAAGTAAGAGTAAGGTTCTGAACCATTCTTTGGTTCGGCCTTATAAGCTATTTTCTAGCTTTGGTTGGGTGCTGACTCCTATCTTGTGGTGCCCAACTTGCATTTTCTAATCGATCAATTAAGAATTGCTCAACATTCCTAGAATCTCTTTTTTGTATTTTAGGATTTGAGGAGTGAAATTTGGGTTGAGCCTTTGGTCACTTCAGGTTGGTCGGCCTTGAAAAGGAGGGACACAAATTCTTGGGATTAAATATGAAACATACAAAACTTAGGATAAGGTTAATGAGAATAATGAAAGTCACCTTGTAGAAAAAGACCTAAAAATGACTAAAACACAAGAAGATGATGATTTAAATTGAGACCTCTATATCAAATATCATTAATAGAGTGATGCATCACCTATGATGTTCACCTCAGCATAAAAAATTAAGACATTAAAATAATCTATAAGATTCTAAAAGGTGGCACTCATTTTGCTACCTATCTTAGTGTTAACATCATTTTACTACATGTTAGCAAACATTATGCTTCATGTTCTGGTGTTAATATTCATTTTGCTATATATCGGCATTCATTTTGCTACGTGGCCTAGTGTTAATATTTATTTTGCTATGTGTCGTAATATTGGTTTTTAGCATTTATTTTGTTATGTGTTTTAGTATTGGCACTCATTATGTTAAGTGTCTTAGTTTTTATACTCTTTTTTGCATGGCTTTAAGATTTTGAGATTGTTATATGCATTATCTAATCTATAAGATTCTATATCAATTGGATAACATGATTAGAGATACCAACTCTCATTTTATTTTCTGTATGCTTTTAATTATATCATTTCTTAGGTGGAAAATAGTACTAGAGGCATCGACTTTTATATCTATAAATACTCCTCTATAATCTATTATAAGGAAGCAAAAATAAACTCATATCCTTATATGAGTTTTGAGCCTTATTAAATAATCTAAGAAAATTTTGTTATCATATACCTTTATAGTCTCTAAAACAGTCTATGAGAAGGGTGGTTGTTGTAAAGCCCATAAAAGGACGAGAAAGGGTAGTTATAACACAAAAGATCCTTCATAACTTTAATGTATCTATGATGACAGGAGTGGAGCAAAGTTAAATCATCACGGAACCTTAGTGGACCTCAGTTCAAGAGTAAAGTATATGCTTCTATTCTATGTGATGATTATTCATGTCTGATAGAGTTGCTAAAGATAATTAGTAGATAGGTTTAGCATTAAGAAAAGCTAGATGAGTTAAACTAAGTACCTTTACATGTATTAGGGATGAGAAAGTTGTGTTTAGATTGCCACATGTCTCTACACTAGAACCTATTAATCTTTTGTCCTGAAAGGGTTCGAAATTAAATCTTATTTATGCTTTAATAATATATTTTTTTATGTTTCAATATTTATCAATCATGTATCATGCAAGCAAAAAAAGTAATTTAAACCATTTATGTCACCTTTACATGCCATAAAAAGCAAATTGCGATAAATGAAATCATGCATAATAAATAAAGCATATATATACAAGATATTATACGTCCACTAAATGAGTTATCCATTAATTTTTTAGTGACCTAATAATTACCCATAATTGAGTAGGAATTGGTGATAATTACTTAACTACTATCTCTAGAAGATTGACCTTGGTTAAAATAGATTTTTATTGTGAATTTTATTAATAAAAGTCAAAATCCATTTTATTAGAAAAATACTAATTAATTATCTAGAAAAATAATTGTTGCGAGGTTAAGTTTCACGTGTAAAATAAGTTAATTAAACTACCTATTACAACCTAAGTTAAATGAAAGAATTAAAAGGTACAAAACCAAAACAAAGATACATAAAATAGATATTCTGCTTCGTCTCAACATCATTAAGTCCGTATAGGCGATACTCATCTCTTAAGTAAGTCCATACGATGTTAGGTCTCCACTACAACTTGGCCTATCTGGGCCTCATTCCCATGAGAAATTGCAACTTGCACTCACTCAAAAAGAATGGTTAGAAACATATTA
>CANXYI011681671.1:0-10455 GCA_948208565.1 Hura crepitans
AAATTTTTGCCTTTTATTTAGCTAAAAAGTCCACTTGACAAAACATCTTGCCACATTTCAAGGCCTTAGGCCAAATAGCAAGTATATGGGTGGGGTTTACAGCCACTCGAGCCATCCCAAAATGGCTCGATTTTTTAGAAAACTTTGAAAATTCACCAAAATTCACATGAACAACAAAAAATTATGTCATTTGTTTTAAAATTCATTTTTTTATACTTTCTACCTGCTCATAAATTTTCCTAGCCAAATTCCACCGATAAGGTAGTTTTCAGACTGCCTCAACTTGTGTGCCAATCTTAAAAATTATGAGAATTTGCAAACGACCTTAGAATTCAAAAATTCTTTTACCAACGGATTGAGTGGAATTTTTGAGCTTTAGGATCCACTAATATTTTGTCTGTCCGAGCATATCCTAAGTCATTCTTAGCCCGTAAAAATTTTATTACACTGAGAGGTAGCTTATAGTTTGAAATGAAATATTAGTTCTCCTAAATTTTTTAATTTTGCCTTTTTCATTAAATTAAAACCCCTTAAAGTTTCATGAATTATGTCACTACCTCAATTTTCATGCAAGTGACCTAATACCCCAAGCACACTTCCTAAACCTAATGGCATTATTCATAGAGGCTTGAAACATAAGCATTACATTTCTTCCCCTCTTAAGAAAATTTCATCCTTGAAATTTGTCGAAGCAAATACATAAAAATACTGAGCTTTCATTTGCTTTTTTGCTTTTCAGGTAACTTCCTCCATATTACAGTACTTCTATAATACTCTAGCCAGTTGTATGGACTCATTCCTTAATTGCTTCATTTCAAGAGCCATAGTCTGTATCGGTTCCTTCTCATAGCTCAAATCTAATTATACCTCATTATCTATCATTAGAATAATAAATGATAGATTTGATTTGTACCTCCTGAGCATAGAGGTATGAAAAAAAACATTGTATATCTACTGTAGCTTGGGTGGTAGTGCTAGCCTATATGCTAAAGGTCTTACCCTATTTATAATCTTATAGGGTTCTATGAGCTTGGGATTTGGTTCCCTTTTTATCCAGACCTCCGAACCTTTCTCCTCAGAGAAACCTCTAGAAATACCTTTTTTTGCAACTGTATATTTGGTATCTCTCTACTTCTATTTAGCATATAATTCCTATCTAATCACAAGTATCATCAACCTTTCTCTTATTAACTTCACTTTTTCTTTAGCCTCTTTAATTGAATTTACACTAGAGATTTTTCTCTCTCCAACTTCACTCCAACATGAAGCAGTCCTATATTATCTACAGTACGATGCCATATATGGGTCCATCCCTAAATTAGACTAGTAACTGTCAGCATAGGCAACCTCAACCAAGGATAAGTACTGATCCCAATTACTTATAAGCTTAATAGCACATTCTCGTAGCATATCTTTAAATATCTGTATCACCCACTCTAGGGACTAATCCATTTTCACTAGGTAACTTGAGTTGTCTTGTTAATCTATCAATAAATATCCATACAACATCACATTTTCCTCTAGCCATAGGTAAACCCATCATAGAACCGATGGTTACCTTTTCACACTTCCATTCTGGTACTGCTATAAGATGCCGTAATCCAAAGGGAACCTGATACTCTACTTTCTTTCGCTGGCATGGCAAACATTTAGCAACATATATTGCTATATCTCTTTTCATACAAGGCCACCAATAATAAGATTTCAAATCCATATTTCCTTCCAGAGTGCATGGAACAAGGAGCCTTATATATCTCCTTAAGTATTTATAACCCCAGGTCATCCGTACGAGGTGTGCATGTTCTGTTTTGATAATAAAATTATCCATCCTCTGTCAACTCAGATCTTATGATCTTCCCCTTTTTAACCTTACTTGACATCTAAACTAGCTATTCATCTTTCATCTGCTTTTTCTTAATTTGCTATTAAAAATCTAGCTTTATCTATAACCCAGCTAGAACAACATTTCTTGAAGTGTACTGTAACTATCATTCATGCCTTTTAGGGTTATCATAAATTTCCTACTCCTACCATCTGCCATAACATTGGCTTTCCCTAGTGGGTAGTCAATCAGGCAATCATAATCTTTGATCAGCTATAACCAACTTCTTTATCTCAAGATCAACTCTTTTTTAGCAAGGAGATATTTTAGACTCTTATGATCTGTATATATGTAGCATTTCTCTTTATATAGATAGTGTCTTTATATTTCTAAAGCAACCACAATTGCAGCTAACCCCAAATCATAGGTAGGATAATTCCTCTCATATGGCTTCAACTATCCTGAAGTATAAGCCACTACCTTTCTATTCTGCATTAACACACATCTTAAGCTATTTAGTAAAGCATCACTATACATTGTAAAGTCCTTATCCTATTCAAGTTGAATTAGGGTAGGACATTCTATTAGCATCTTTTTTAATTGCTCAAAACTGGCTTAACACTTATCATTTTAATCAAATCTCACATTCGTTCTAATCAATTTGGTTAAAGGAGTGGCAATAATGGATAACCCTCTTACAAGTCTCTTGTAATATCCAGCTACACAAAGAAAATTTCTCAACGTAGTTCATTCCTAGGTAGTTCCCTTTCTAGTACTGCCTTTCTTTTACTAAGACCAATTCTGATTCTCTCAACTTAAACAATATGGCCTAAAGAAGAAAATTCACTCATCCAAACTCACACTTACTGAGCTTGGCATATAACTATCTCTCTCTTAAGGTCTATAACACTACCCCCAGGTGTTGTTTATACATTTTTAGTTTCAAGAGTACACCACGACAACCTATCTAGATAAAGTTGAAAAACTCCATTCATGAGATCCATAAAAGTTGTTAGGGCATTAATGAGTCCCAAATGGCATCACTTAATACTTATAATGCCCGTACTAATTTTTGAAAGTAGTTTTTTAAATATTAGCTTTTTTAATCCTTAGGTGATAGTATCTAGATCTTATATCAATTTTAGAAAATATACCAACCCCTCTCAACTAATTAAAGTGATCATCTATCCTGGCAATCGATACACATGCTTTAAAGTCATTCTCTTTAGCTGCCTATAGAGCAATACATAACTTAAGTGACCTACCTTTCTTCTTTGCAAACAGTACAAGCACTCCCCAAGGAGATACACTAGGTCTAATAAAACCCTTATCAAATAGGTCTTACAGTTGTACCCTCAGTTCTTTTATTTTAGTAGATGCCATTCCATAAAATAATAGGTACTGGAGCAATACTAGGATACACCTCAATTTCAAAATCCAGTTCTATCTGAGGTGGTAAGCTTTGTAGCTTATCAGGGAATACATCAGAAAACTCAAATGCAACTAGAATATATGCTAGATCAGAGTTAGAAAAATTAAGTTAATAGCATAGGCCAAAGATGCCTCACACCCTTCCTAAAAGAGTTCTTATGTTTTAATAGTAGAGATAGGATTGTTCATAAGACTTCTCTTATAATCCACTATCAATATTAGTCCCTTTTTCAATTTGGAAGGTCAATTTTTTTACGTTCATAGTCAGTCATAGCCTATCACTTAGTAAACTAATCCATTACTAAGATTACATCAAACCCATCAAAAGGTAAATTAATCAATTAGCAGTAAGTCCATGCCCCTAAATCACCTGAGGACATTGCTTATACTCCCTGTCCACATCACAGACTACCCTATATGGTTGCTAACTCTGATGACTACATCAACATGCTCAAGCACTAACTACCTATTCTATGCTAGTGCAAAACATACATAAGAAGGTATAAAATCAGGATCTATCAAAGCAAAGACTGGAACATCAGATAAATAAAAGTACCAAATATAACATTTGATGTTGCAGCCTTTTCTCTAGTTCACACAGCACACTGCATAGCAAGAGCAAGAGCCTTAGTTCTAGTACCCTGAATAGCACTAGGCTGCTCTCATTTTGTTTTCCTCAGACCCCTTCTCTAGTGTGCAACATTAGGTGTCTATGTCTGAGAATCCTCTACCTGTCTCTAAGGACACTCTCTTATATAATGGTCTTTAACACAATAGTGGAGACATTCTCCTCTTTTACCTACTCTACACTAGCCCCAGTGCCTCTATTGACAAGTGGAACACATGAGAGATCCACTTTTACTACCCCTTATACTAAGAGTACTATTGACCTAAGAAGGCAATCGAGGTCTCCCAGTAAAAGCTTGCCCTGACTCTGGGTCTATACCTATATTTACCCCTGGTACCCTATCTGACACTAGGACCTAGGCTAGGAATATGCTTGTAACTAACCCTACATTCAATCCTGTGAAGAATCTCTTACATTTTTTATATGTCATTGGAAATAATCTCCTTAACATATTTTAGGAATCTGGTAAGATCCTTTCATGTACCACTTCCAGGATAAGGGTTACTCTCGCCTGTTATTAGCTAATCACTCGTGACTCTAGCTACTATGCAACATTACTAGGTTAAAGTACTCATACATAGCATACTCCCTATATAGCTATTCTTACAAAATCAATTAGATTCTTTGCCCTCCTTCAGGTAACTCTATGAATAATTTCTTTATTATAGAAGACTTTTCCTTCTCAGCCTTGAGCAGTGTAACAGTTTAGAGGATTTTGAAACTTAGACATTTGCACTCATGTACATAGCCTAGGAACATTAACCTATGTCTAATACCACAAAATGTCATACCTTTATTGGATTTCTGAAGAAACCTAATAAGTGGTGTACTTCCCACTAGGTCACCTATCTCACCTCTCCCATAATCATTCATTTAACTTTTACTTATACTACACTAGGCAATTCTGTCTGACTCCAAATTCAATCCAGTCGATTCTTATAGTCCATTTAAGTTCACTTTATCATGTTTAGGCTATTACAAAATGATTTTGACATAGTTTAGTATGTCTTAAAAATTTTGGTAGCATAACGGCTGCCCGAGTCACTATCCCAAAACTCCTTTTTATTTGTAAACACTTCTATATTCTATATCACATCTCTTAGACCCTTCTAGTCCCCTAGTTATCAACCTATCATCATCATTATCATCATCATCTACTAGACAGTCACCATACGGCTCAACCCATAATTAAGAAAACACATATAAAGCCTCAAGCTCATGAATAATCACATAAAGCATACATACACCACAAGGATTAACCATTACTTAAATGCAACATAGTCTCTGTACTCTTAAGTTATAGCATTTAAAGGCACATTACAATCCTCTTTCCATCCATTATTTAAAGCTAAGTTTGGTATCATTTTACATGTCCTTTCTTAACTACATCATATGTCATTTTAAGGTATACATTTTACTTGTTTTCAAATGAAAATAATTAAGCTAATCATGCTCACCAACTCAAGGATTTGTACTCATAATATGAAACACCTATTAGCCTCTTTTACATGCCATTTCCATTAGACTAGCTTTTAGGTACAACAAGTCAAAAATTTTAACCATGCATTTCCATAATGTTCATTTCACAATTGTCCATTAGTAAAAAGTTTAGTCACACTTACATACATGCCTTTACCATTTCATGCCATACCATTTATAACAATGTACAAATACATATGAACATATTCAAGCCATTTTAAGTAGTCTAAACCCTATGATAGGTCCCAAAAATAGGTAGTTGTTCATGCCACTATGCATAAACTACACTTATTACAAGCCATTTCATTTATTCATTCATTATATACAAAATATACATACATTGTCAATTCTCACACAAATTAAAGCAACTACATCATACCATACACACTTACAACCTTACCCAAGCTCTTGACCACACGCTTTTCTCATGCCAATCAAGTACTTTTTCCATCCATTCACAAGCATTTCCATTTCTTAACAACACCCCTAAGCCATAATTCACACCCTAACACCATACACACATATTTAGCACTATTTACACCCAACAAGCATCATAGCTACCTCTCTACCAACCATGAAATTTCCACCAACCTCAACAATTCTTATCAATTAACCATATAAACCATTTTCCATTAAATTATATGCTACCATACCTCAATTCAATCAGTTTTCTAAGCTAGTTCACATACTTAACCCATTCACAACTAAGAGAAAAACTACTAAAAATTAGGGCATGAAGTGAATGAAAGAATTTACTTACCTCTTTTACTTGGAGATGCAGCTACCACCATTTTAAGGTTGCCAACCTTTATTTCAAACCCTTATAGTCACTTTCTCCCCCTTTTTTAAGCTCTCCTTTACTATAATTCACTTTAAATAAAAGCCACACATATCCCCATAGAATTTAGGCATCACTAGAAAGCATTTCCAGTCATGAACAACTAAGAAAATCTAGAGGAAAAGCATGAAAACTCACCTTGGCTGCTTACTAAATTGCTTCTATCCAGTAAATTTTGGTGAATTTTAACTCACAGCTAAGAGCTCCTTTTACCATGATTCTTTTTCTATCATCTCCCTAAAATCTTAACTTGAATTTAGAAGCTAGAATTTGCAAATTTGGTTGAAGGAAAAAGTTAAAAGTCCCTCTCGAAGCTAGATATGGCGTCATTTGCTAGATAGAAATGGAGAGAAATTTTTGCATTTTATTTAGTGGAAAAATCCATTTGTCAACACATTTTGCCACTTGGTCAAGCCCTACGCTAGTTGGCAAGTACATAAGTGGGGTTCATAGTCACCCGAGCCATTTCGAAGCAGCTCGATTATTTTGAAAAATTTCAAAAATTCACCAAAATTCATACTAACCTTAAAAAATTACATTGTTTATTTTAAAATTCATATTTTAATCCCTTCTAGCTACTCATAAATTTTCAAGGCCAAATTCTATCGATAATACAATTTTTAAACTACCTCAATTTGCATGCCAATCTCAAAAATTAAAAGAATTTGCAAACGACCTCAGAATTCAAATATTCTTTCACAAGTAGACTCAATGAAATTTTTTAGCTTAGGGGTCTGCTTTCTCTAAGTCCGTCCTCGAACATCCTGGGTCATTCCGATCCTTTAAAAATTTTATTGCACTAAGAGATAGCTTATAGTCAGAAATGAATTATTAGTTCTACTAAATTTTTAAAATTTTCCTTTTTTATTAAATTAAAACCCCTCAAAGATTCATAACCAGTGTCATTACCTTGATTTATGTGCAAGTGACCCAACACCTTGAGCACATTTCTCGAACCTAGTGGCACTATTCACAAAGGCTGTAAACACGGGCATTACATGGTTGGATTTTTAGAAGCTTGGATATGGCTTTTTGTACCAAGAAAAGCCATCAGTTCATGTTGGGCTTAGGATTAGGTGTTTTGACGAGTAATCCATTTTGATCCCTTTTTTGCTTCCTGAGCTCTTTTTTGAATTTGACTCTATACCTTTGCTTTTTACTGGTTTATTTTTTACCTCCAACCATGTAGGTTGGATATTCCTCATCAATACCTAATGATAGATAAGTGGATTTGACTATCTTAAAGGCCTTGGAATGCCACTTCCCTGATGCAGCATTGACAATACTTCAATTCACTAGCTTGGTCTGATATGAGTATTCCTACACATAAAAACCCATTATTAGTAATTTACTTAATTAAAATTAATACTTATTTTTACAGATTGATTTAGCATGATAGGTCTTCCCTTTTGAGGAGATTCTAGATTTTTACATTATGTTTAAGAGCTATCCTCTCGTAAGATGTTGCTAACTACCTCTGATCCTTATTCTTAGTTTCTGGGAGAAAAGGTATTAAGTTGGCGTATAGGGCTCGATGTATATCATGTTCCCTAGAGTCCTCATGACTTGATGCTATTTGGGAGGTATATCGATTACTTAGAGATTGTGCAAGGTATAACTACAGGTATACTTAAGAGCACATTGGTGGAAATTGATGAGAAGTTTTACCTCTACTAGGCATCTACCCACTTGTTGCCTCAAGTGCCTTGCACTTCGGGCCTTACTCCTCAAGTATACTTCCTGTTCTCCTGTCTTGATTCTTTTAGTATGATTTTTTACTTCATTTACTATGTAAGCCATTGCTTTTACTCTTGAGATTGAGTCTTCCTCTTTTAGGAAGAGGACAAAGATAGCTTCCACCTTTAGGGGTCATCTATTCCCAGCTCCTCTTACACACAATCCTCAGAGTCAAGTAACTACTTACATTCAATTGATGCCTTGCAAGGTCATTGGTACTCTTACTAGTATGCCTGAGCTAAGCTACATATAGTATGGCACTAATTGAGGGTTGCCTTTCTTTTGGCTTTGAATTGAAGATGCGTAGCCTATGTTGTTTGAGCCAGCTGATACAACCTTGGTATTTCCTTTGCAAACCTTTTGATATTGCTAATTTGTTAATTCCATGATATGTGAAATTTCTTACTTAAATAGGTTAAAAGGGCTCTTGTTGAGAGGATTGCTCATTTAGTAGAGGCCTTTAGGAGGGCAATGGTTGATAAGACTCGTGTCCTCACTATGAGCATTTTTCTATAGTCATTAATCATGTGTGTATGTATGCATGGTGTGTATAAGATATCATAATCTTTTATTCTTTTTGCAAAATGAGCTAGCAAGAAGGGTGGCCTCCTTATTTGTTGCTAAGAGAAAGTTAAAGGCATTAAAGATTGTTGACAAGTTAGTGCCTTTTTTCTGATGATGAGGACACTAAGTGTGAGGAGGTGTAAAGAAAGCTTACAACTTATATATATATATATATATATATATGTGTGTGTGTGTGTGTGTGTGCATATAATATCCGTGAAGTCTATATATATTTGAAATATCTCAATTTGTTTATTGAATGGTAAATATATGAATAAATGCATAAGTGAACATGTGTAACTGAGCCTAATGATTGTAACATAGTGGTTAGGATTTGATTAACACTGACATATAAATACACATGAGTAAATGCTAATATATGCATTAATGAATGAACACTACTTTGAATGGCGAATGAGTATGCACCATAAAATTAGAGTGATCTTATATAAACTTTGACTACAGCTGTGCATGCATAAGTGTGTATACAAGGGTTGAGTGAACAAAGATATGTGTAGGGAAGGAGCATGACAACCAAACTGATGCATTTTTCATGAGGTGTCATGCATATGACTGAGATATGCATTTACATAATTGTTAAACAAATGTAGGCGAATGAATAATTTGCATATAGCTCATAACTTTCTATAAATAGATAGAGTCTATGTAAGTACAAGCGACTATGTGATGAACATAACTTTTTCTTAAATGAGTGAATACATGATTCTCTTTTGATAATGTATGTATGATGTATATAAAGAAAAATGGCTATTTTTTCCCAAAATGGATGAAAGCCCACGTACGATGTATATAACTTCTTCTTGGATGAGTAAATTAATGAAACTTTCCTATTGATGTATGAATGAATGTAACCCTATACTAAATTATGTTTGTGTGCATGATAGTGGCTTGTGAATACAATGACCTATCGTGTTTATCTAAATTTATACAAGTGCACATTTGGAAAAGGACTTATTAAACATTAAATGTTGCTTTGGTATGGTGCTATAGACAATTAAATGATGACAATAAGATGTAGTAAAATTGGTAAATGTGCTGATGTATGAATATGGATGAATGTATGTAATTGAATGTATTGATGCTCCCTTAAGAGAGGGATACATATATAATGCATGAATTCATAAGTGTAGTCATTTATATGTTTGGCTACATATGTTAACTAATACATGAATGTCATATTGTGAATGAGTTATAAATGCTCTATATCCTATCCTAAACGAATAAATAAAGGCAAATATATATTGGATAATGAATACATCTTTATTTATGTTAAATGTTCTTCTTTGTGATGGATGTATAATGAAGGCACATGTATATACATACAAAATGGGTTTCTTTTTCCTAAAATAGATGTGTGAGTGAGTAAATCTATTTTTTATGATATATGTGTGACAATGTGTTTGAATGCATGAGTCAGTACATGTTTTATTATTGGGATCATTCTTCTTTCAAATTTGTCATAGAAAAAAATTTTGGTTTGAGAATAGTGAAAGTTTGAAGTTGTATGAGATACTTTATAAAAAAAATAGGTCAAGCTAAGGTGATGGAAAAGCTAAGGAAGGTGTTAAGAAGTAGGTTGAGTTAAGGAGAATAATAGTGAGGCCAAGGCTTAGGCAAAATGTCAATTTGCTGTGAAAAGCATTTGAATGCATATGGCTGAAGAATGGGTGGTTAAGATGAATGAGCATGCAAATATATGTGATTGCATAGTATGGTACCCTTGTTATTAGCTAGTCTAAAGATTTTTTAACTAAATATTTTCTCTCAACCACTAATTTTTACCTACACTGCTCTTTATAGGTTTTCGATCTAGTGAGGTATGCTCTAACTTTTGCCTAGCTTTCCCTTTACAAGTATTCAACCTAGCAAGCTTTTTTTTATATTTTTTATTATTTTCTGAATTTAAGTTATTCACATTTTGTTATGGCTTGGGAT
>CANXYI011681724.1:0-10730 GCA_948208565.1 Hura crepitans
GTAACTTGACACTCTAAACAAAGTTCCTGAGTCTCAGGGTACTATCCTTGGAGCCTCAATGTACGGGCATTACTACCGAGAAATCGAGATTCTCGAAAATTTGGTTGGCCTATTTCCCGATGGAATTTTGTCGAAATACCAAAAATTCTCAAATGACCTTAAAAAATTAAAATTCCTTCTCCGTTGACCTCATTACAATTTTTTACCTTTAGGTTATGATATTTTCACATCCGTCTGGGGTCAACCTAAGTCAATCCCAGCCCAACTCAATCTGAGCTTGTGGCCCACTAGATTACGACCTGAAATAATTTATTAGTGCTGTTAAATTTTTAATTGAGGTCATTTTCACCCTTTTTAGCCTCGTAAAGTTTAAGGGATAGTGTACCCTACATCGAGCCTCGTGAAGGTGACTTAACACTCTGGGCACACTCCTCACGTCTCGGGATACTATCCC
Source organism: Hura crepitans (assembly GCA_948208565.1). Classification (NCBI taxonomy): domain Eukaryota; kingdom Viridiplantae; phylum Streptophyta; class Magnoliopsida; order Malpighiales; family Euphorbiaceae; genus Hura; species Hura crepitans. The sequence goes on from CANXYI011681724.1 coordinate 455, forward strand.
TAAAACCAAGACATATGAGCATTACAGGTGTGGTGTTATCTCTATCAATTACATGAACTAGATAAGCTTTACATCCCTTCCAAATGAGTCACCTAGTTATCACAATTGAAATAGTAAGGAATTTCTCTCATAAATTGCTATCACCTCATATCCCTTAATTGTCTTGAGTGTCAACCTCTTTTGCTCACAATCCACCATTGCTCGGTGTTTAGATAACTAGTTCATACCAAAGATCACATCAATTTCATGGAAAAAGAGTTTAACTAAATTAGTTAGGAATACTTAGTCTTTAATTATTAACGGACAATGTCTGTAAACTTTGTTCACTATCACACTCTAACTATTCAGGTTACTAATAAGGATATCCAGATCTATAGGATTAGGTTCCAACCTTTTATCTTGTGCTCCTATACTGTAAATGTATGAATATGTAGATCCTGTATCTATTAATGCCAAAATAGAGGTATTGAATAAAGAAAATGTACCAATAATCACATCTGGTGCCTTAGCTTCCTTATGAGCTTGGATGGCATATTGGCGAGCTAGTGCTTAAGTCTTTATCTTAGTCCTCTAGCTGGTGCCTAGCTTATCATTCTTGTTCTCCCTCTGACCTCTTTTGGGTGCTAAGGAGATGGCTTGCAACTAAGTAGCATTAGCTTGCTTCTTAGGGCAATCCCTCTAATAGTGCTCCCTTAAGCCATATAAAAAGCACTCTCCTCATCACAATTGCTAATACAATCCCTAGTGTTTCCTATTGCACTTCCAATATATTAGAGGTGCACTTCTAAGTGTAGATATTGGGGCACTAGAGGCCTACTATAGAGGTCGAGGCCTTGATTGAGAAACCTGACCTGACCTTTATGTCTGGCTCTATCTTTGGGACTATTGTAAAGCTTAAGACTCTTTTTGCTTTTTGCCTACACCATGTGCTAAAATCATCTAGCCTGCAGTAATTGGCCTTTTCTTTTGAAATAGTTCTCTCTTTTCTTTTACCATCTATTTTATGCCATATGCTGCTGACACCAAAGCAGAAAACTCTCAAATCTTTGTGGTGGCTATTTGTATTCTTAGCTCTACGTTGACTCCCTTCTCAAACCTCTTACAACTTTCTTCCTTAGTAGGCACCAACTCTTCAGCATACCATCTCAATTGAGTAAACTCCATTTCATACTCTAATAGGAACCTCCGTCCCTACTTCAAATCTAAGAAATCCTCTCTTCTTACCTAAGTAAGTCTCAAATATGTACCTCTTCCTAAACTCCTAGAGGAAGAAATCTAATGTGAGGTAAGTTGTAGCTTTCCTTCTATGAGTTGTATCCCACCAATAAAAGGCTTCTTGGTAGAGAAGTGAGGTGGCACACTTTAGGTTCTCCTTTGGGGTACATTTAAGCTGCTATAAGATTATAATAGTCTATTCTAGCCAACACTCAGGCCTAGTAACATCATTCTTTGGTGTTCCTACAATGTCCAAGGCCCTTATTTTCTTTACCCTCTCTAAATACGCCTTTTGCAATGCTAGAGGTTAAACTGGAGCTAATGGTGGAAGTGATAAAGTAGCAGTAGCAATGGTATGTCTTAGCAAGTCCATAATCTATTGTTATATTACTAGTGAAGCCTGTGCCTGTGCCTATGTATGCACTTGACATGCTACATCATTAGGCACTAGGGTGGCTACACTTCCCTCTAGTCCATTTATAGTGGTTAGTGAATGGCTTGCCACCTCATCCCCTTATTCTAGTGGGGTATGCTCGTTCATTATACTTTGCTAAAAAAGAACAAATAATCAACCTCATACAATATAGGTTTATTAGGACATAGAACCCTAGACCATAGCACTCATGTATTCTAGGCCTAAAACCACTTAAACTTGCTCTAATACCACCAAATATAACACCCTTTACCCGATTCCTGAAGGAACCTAATAAAAGATGCTACTTCTATAGGTCACCCATCATATTATTACCTCAACAGTCATTTAATTAACACTTATAGCTGCGTGTACCCCCGGTGTTATATCCTAGTTATTTCTGTATTATTATCCTATGTTACTTTTATGTTAATTGTAATTAGCTGGTAAAACTATTTTATAGGACATAAATAAAGTTTTATAGAAATTTAGGTAGCATAACAGTAACTTGGGTGAAAAACCAAAATTTTTAAACCTATTAAAAGCAATTCTATATCAATCATCAAAACACCACCCCTTTTCTTCGACCTATCTGGTCCTCTAGTCAATCAACCTTATCACCACACCTAGTCACACAAGCATTAGGTCTTAGATCTAGATAATTCATACATGCAAATAGATAGACACACATACACACACAAACACACATACACATACACACACACATATATACGTATATTTCTTAAGTAGTTCTAGTTCATAATTTACAGACCACTATATTTCAAAATACCTATAAAGTCAATTTAACACCTTAAGCCTAACACCCTCAATACATGAGTGCCCTACCTCTATAGATACAAAAATAAATAAAAAAAATATACCCAAAAAAGCTCATCAACTATACCGTAACCCTGAGGCTAGATAGCTCTACTATCTATAACTTACGTATCAAAACACCGGCATGCTGAGTATAAACTCAATGGTGAATTTAATGTAATACATACATGTTACACACATAATCATGCAATAAGCACAAATCAAATCATGTTATCATGCAGGTCCAGGTACTTGCATTTCTACCATTTATTAGGTTGTGTTATTATTTCTAATTTAGTGTGGCTCAAAAGTAATAAGTTGAGGCTTCGTGAACAGTACCTCCAAGGAATGAAAAGTGTGTTAGAGTGCCGGTCACCTTCATAAGGATTGAGAAGGGGCATACTGATCATGAAACTTCAAGGGGTTAGAAAATGATAAAAATGACTTAATTGAAAAATTTAGCAAAACCAATAAATTATTTTAAGCCAAAATCTAGTGGGTTATAAGCTCATATAGACTTGGGCTGGTATTAACTTGGGATCCACCCGAACAAACCTAGAAATATCACGCCCTGAAGGTCAAAAATTCCATTAAGACCATTACTAAAGGAATTTTAATTTTTTGAGGTCGTTCAGTATTTCTTTAAAATTTCATGGTTTTTCAAGAAATTAGTTAACCATCTTGCCGATAGAATTTTGTAGTAAAATTTTACTAGCCTATAAATGCACCCAATCAAGGATTTTTAGAACTAACGTGATGATTTTTGGAGGTTCTGATGAATTTTAAAAATTGTCTAAACATACAGTTAAAAAATGATATTTTTTGAGGCGTTCGAGTGCCACATGTCATCTCCTGAGCTACCCCAGCCCCACTATAAATAGGCATGGCCAAGTGGGAAGTCTATAAGCATGCCATATTAGCACCTACTCACCTCACTTCTTTTTATCCCATACCCACCAACCGATGCCTCCTTCCCCCTTTAATACTCCATTTTACTTCAATTCAAGCTTAATTCCCACCAAAAATCACATTAGTTAGGTAGGAATTCATCTCTAAAGCCTAGGAACATAATAGCCTTCCATGGAGATTAAAAAAATTCACTAAAGATTGAGTTACATACATAGTGGTTGGGAAATTCAATTTTATATATAAGGGATTTTTCATCCTTTTTAATTTACTTTTAAATAGTCCCCTTAATTCTAAGAAATTTCGTGCTTTTGGATTCTTGAATTAAGCTTTGTATGATTTTTAGGATTTTTTTCTAAGATAGTTTGTGGTGTTTGTAGGCTTGAGAAGGGATGGTGTTCAATAAAATAATTAAAGGTTTTAGGATGTAGAAAAAGCTTCTAAAGTCATCTAGGTCTATGAATTTGATTAAATAAAAGCATACCATGTTAAGTGTGAATGTGAGTTATCATGTAATTATGTATAGAAGTTGTGTTTTGATTAGGTATTATGTAGGAATTATGGATATATGCTTAGTTTGATGTTAATTGTGCATGAAAATGATGATTGGCATGTTGAATTGATGAGAAAAAGGGATGGAAGGACATAATCCCATTTTTGCTGAGAGGTATGTGGATGTGCCTTGGCATGTAAATTATGTGTATGGCATGTATGTATGGTCTAATTAAAGGAAAATGGCATGTTGGGCATCGATATGGATATGTGTGTGATGGAATTAGTGAGAAAGTGTATATAGGTATGTGAATAAGGTTAGGCTGAGGCATATATGTGATGTCTTATGGCATGGCATGTATGGTATGTCATGTATACATGTGTGTGTGTGCTAGAATGATGATATATGATATGTATGTCTGATTAAAAGTGGGAATGTGCATATGTGTGCTTATAAACAAGTATTTGCTAAGAGCTATGGCATGTATGACATGAATGTTATATCTGTGTGACATAGTGTATGTTATGTGTGAATGGCACAACATGTTGAGCATATAATGAATAATATCTAAATGGTATGGAATGTTCATGAAAGATGTGGATGAATAAGATGTAAGGTATGAGATGTAAATGCAATAAAAATGTGCCTATGATTTAGGGTAAGAATTGGTGATAAAATGTCTTAGAGAAATGGTAAAAAGTGACACCAAAATAAGGTCCTAAATGTGCCTAAAAATGACCTGTAAATTGAACATAACTTGTATTTGATTTTGATAGAAGTATGAGGCCTTTTTTGTTAGCATTTTGGGTTATTGTAATGAGATTGAATCTAGCTTAGAATAGTAAGTTTGTATGACTTGAATTATGGCATTAAATGGACTTGTAACTAGTATGATAAAAAGTGACCTTTAACTATCTAGCAAAATATAACCTATAATTGTCCTAATAAAATTAAGCTATTAGAAATAAATAATAACTATGTATCAGTCATTTGTAAATAATTTAAGATAATGATCAGTAAGAAAATTAACATAAATAAAAATCAGTTAGCCTATTAGTTAGACACCTATTAAAATGGTTGACCAGTCAACTAAGGATTAGCAGCTACTAGATATTTCTCTGTGTATCAGACCAAGCCAGTGCAGTGGTCAGGGTCCATAAGATGGGACCACTAGACTATGATATGATGATGATATTTGTCAATTTATTAGACCAAGATGGTGCAACAGTTGGGGTCCATAAGATGGGCCACTGCACTATGTTATTAATACTACTATCTACTTATTAGACTAGGCCGATGCAGCGGTTGAGGCCTATAAGATAGGTCACTACACTATGATGTTGATAATGCGATATGATGATTTATTTAGTTTTCTAGCACTAGAGAGATCTAAGCCCCTACAATCAAACTAGGCTAGTGTAGTAGTTAGGGTGCACAGGATAGGCCACTACATTAAGGCTAGTGCAGAGCTTGAGGTCAAAAATGTTGGGCCACTACATAGTTTGATTTCTTTCTGGGTCCAGTGTCTGTAAGTGTAGTCTATCTAATTAGGCCTACTTAATAAACTGAATATTTCACCTGATGACTAATAACAGTAGCACTAAAATTAATGATAGTATAGAAATGGCATAAGTGTAAATAAATTCATTGTGAGATGAGTGAATAAAATAATATTATTTTGCAACATGGCTATTATATATTGCATTCATGCATACATGGCATGTCTGATTCATATGAATGCTCACATTGACATGTTTTTATTATATCAAATTCATTATTGAGTTTCATACTTAGTGTACCGGTGTTTTGGAGTGCATGTAATAGCAGGTGGCAGTCCAGCCTTAAGTTTTGTGTAATGTAGTAGTCGAGGCATTGAAGGGTATAAGATTTTATTTTTTTAAAGGTTTTAGCCATCAATCATGTAAATATTCTAGGTTATGCATTTAGCTAGCTTAGGAGCTGCTAGTGTCTGTAATTATAAGTGAGAGTAGTTCTGTATAAATAACGCTTTTTTTTAAATGTTTAATTTCTACATAATTCTAATGTTTTTAGGCCTAAGGCTGTATATGGAATTTGAATCTTTGTTGATGATATAATGATGATAATAGGGGACCAGAGAGGTTTAGAGGGTGATAGGAGTTGTAATTGAGGTTGTTAAAAGTGTTTTTCATAGGTCAAAAATTTCAAAATGTCACTCGAGTAGCCGTTGTGCTTCCCAAACTTCTATAAAAACTATAGTTGGCTATTAGATGGATTTGTAGGTTAAATACACCCTAAACAGTAATGTGTAAGTGATAGATGAGAATCTAGGCAATATCTATCTAGATAATGAATAATTTGTAAGTGTTAAAGGAATATAGGTTTAGGGCAATTTCAAGATGGGTGACCTAGTGGGAAGTGCATCATCTATCAAGTTTCTTTGGGAATCTAGTAGGGGGTGTCATAGAGGATTGATTATTCTTTTGATAATCTAGAATGATTGTACATTGATGAAATTACGAGATTGCATGAAGTACCAATAGGAATTATTTCTAATCAAGATCTTTGATTTACTTCTAGATTTTAGAAGAAGATGTATAAAGCTCTTGGTACCCGATTGACATACAGTACAACTTTTCATCTATAGATAGATAGGCAGTCAGAATAGGTGATACATGTTCTGGAAGATATGTTACACAGTTGTGCCATAGAGTTCAAAGATAACTAAGACTATTACTTGTCTTTGGCTAATTTTGCATACAATAATAGCCATTAGGCAAGCTTAGGTATAGCACCTTATGAGGCATTGTATCGCAAGAGATGTAGAACTCCTCTCTGTCGAAGTGAAATAGGTGAAAGCAAAATGATGGGACCTGACTTGGTCAAAGATGTAAAAGATAAAGTCAAATTATAAGAAAGAGATTAAAGGCTACCACGAATTGATAGAAATCATATGCTAACTTGAAACAAAGGGATATTGAATATTAAGTTGGTGAAAAAGTATTTTTAAAGGTATTGCCATGGAAAAAAGGTACTTAAGTTTGGTAAGAAAAGGAAGCTCAGTCCTCGATTCATTAGCCTCTATGAGATCATAAAACGTATAGGGCCACTGCCATACAAGCTAGCATTACCACCTAAGTTACGATAGATCTATGATGTATTCCATATTTCAATGCTCTGATGATGTAGATATGATCCATCTTATGTAATATCTATAGATGATATTCAAATAGAGCCAGATTTAACTTATGAAGAAGAACTAATATAGATTCTAGCTACAAAGGTTAAGTAATTGAGGAATAAAGCTATAGCACTAGTTAAGGAGCTATAGAAACACCATAATATAGAAGAGGCCATATGGGAAGTTGAAGAGAAAATGAAGGATTAGTACCCACACTAATTCTCACTAGGTAATTTTAAGGATGACATTCCTTAAGAGGCAAAGAACTATTATGTTCGTAAATTAAGGTTTCATGAATAGTACCTTCAAGCCTTAAATAGGGTTCCTCAGGAGTCAAGACGCCTTTGTGATGTAATAAAAGGTGTACCAGTCATAAAACTTTGGTAGACTAAAAAATTAAATAGTTTAAAAAATTAGCAGAACTAATAATTCATTTTAGGTAGTAAATTAGTGAATAGTGACTTTAAATTAGTTTATACTGGGATAGCTCCAAGATATGCGTAGAAAGATATGAAAATATCATACCCTAAAAAAAAAATTCCATTAAGTTCATTGGTGAAGGAATTATAATTTTTTAAGGTTGTTTGATAATTATTTGAAATTTCTTATTATGGCAAGTGAATAGTACACCCACTTGCCATTGGAGTTTGGGCCTAAAATTTTATGAGGCTCTAAATGGGTATAATAAAAGATTTTTGGATTAAACGAAATTATTTTTAGATGATTACAATAATTTTTAAAATTTATTGAACTTTAAGATGAAATTGGATTATTTTGGGATGTTAAATCACCACGTGTCGTGATCTAACCATGCCACTTACTCCATACACATACCATTAAACATGTGGGTGGTCTATATATGCAAAACAAAGTCATCTACCACCTTTAGAAACCCCAAAAGATGATGCCATCTTGATGAAATGATCCCCTCCATTTTTGCTTTCTCTCTCCAATAAAACACCATAAAACCTCACATATTTTATATGGAATGACCCTCTATAATGCCCTCTAAAATCCATTTCTAACCTTAGAATTGCAAGAACATAGCTTATTTGAAAGATATGGCTATGGTGTGAATAGTGCTCTTTTAGAGTTTAAGTAGTTCTTTCTTGGTTTTTATTTTTGTTTCAAGTAGCTTTGGTTATTCTAAGAAAAACAATGTTAAGAGATTTTAATTTGGAGCTTTGTAGAATTTTATATGAATTTTCTAAGGTTAGGGTTACATATATAGGTTTGAGAAGGAGTAAGGAAAAACTAAGGGAAACAATGCACTAGAAGGGTGGAAAAGGGTGTAAAACTACCCTAGGTATGTGAATTTGGTGTGATAAATGCATGTTGTCATGTAAATGTATGTGTACATGCATGAACATGTGTATGGAAGTGTAGGTTTATACATATGTTTGCATTTTTAATGGAGATAAACATGCCATCATGTATGATTAATGATGTGCATGACATTTAGATGAGAAAAACATGTGTATGTGCATGTTATGCATGAACCCAAATGCATGACATGTATATTATGGCACGTGCATGCATATGTAGTGCATGATGATTATGTGAAAGGATCGAAATTGTGTTAACTAATATGTATATACCATAAAATATGAGAAATAAATATGTGATAATGGATATGTAGATGAAATGTTAGTTTATGGCATAATATGGAAATGATGGTGTAAATGGAAATTGTACATAATGTAGTAGGTTAAAGGCATATGTTGGCATGTAAAATAATATGGAACTTAATGGATATGAATTTTTATGTATAATGGAAGAATTATGTTGATATTGAAAACATTTCATGGTGGATTAAATGTGAAATGTGATGATAATGATTTGGCATAGCCATTAATGAAATCATGATACATGAGAAATGAGGAAAATGACTAAATGAATAGTGCAAATGACTATATATATAGTGTCAATGACTAAATGAATAGTGCCATTTTTGTAACTTGACTTGTAATTGTCTAGTAAATTGAATATCAGGAAAAGGCATAAAATTGTGTTATATAAAAATAAATATAAAGTTAATAAGATGATTTATAACTGAATAGTTAATAAGTAGCATAGGCCCATTAGTTAGACACCTACTGGATGGGTTAACCAGCCAACTAGGGAGTAGCAGCTGTTAGAGGTATTAGTCCTCTTAGGGCATGATCTAGATGATTATGATAGCAACTGCAGCTACTGAGGTCTTGAAATGGGCCATTGCACCATAAGGGTGCAGCCACAGAGGTCTTGATATAAGCCATTACACTTGGTAGATGTAGTTATCGAGGCCTTTATATAAGCTATTGTACTTTGTGGGTGTAGCCATGGAGGTCCGAATATAGGCCACTACAGTAGGTAGGTGCAGCTATAAAGGTCTTAAGATAGGCCACACCACTATATGAGTACAGCCACGGTGGTTTGAGATGGGGCCACTACACTAGATAAGTATAGCTACTAAGGTCTAAAATATAGGCCACTACATAGCCTAGATTTCCCTTTTATCCAGTGCCTTTAAGTGTCATCTATCTAGTATGGGCCAGAACATAAAAGTGATCAATAAAGTTGATAATAGGAATAAATCAGTGTTACTTGGTGTAGATAACTGTTATAGGATGAAAACATGTAAACATAATAATGACAAAACATTAGAGATTTAAATAATGAATCAGATGAATAATTTAATATTATTTTATAAAATCACCTATGTATGTTGCATTGTGGTCTATAATATATATATATTACATGTATGTATGTATGACATGTTTTTATTAAATCAAATTCACGACTAAGTTTTATACTCAGCGTATCGGTGTTCTAATGCACAGGTTATAGATAGTGTAGCAGCTCAGCCTTAGTATCATTTTATAGTGTAACAGACAAATATTTTTTAGGGTATATTTTCTGTACTTCTTATGGATGTCAGTTTAGCACTCCTGTATAGTGGGACTGGGTTTAGATAGTCTAAATATTGGATAAATATGTTCATTACATGACTGATGTGTTGCTAAATATATGGTATAATATAAACATCTGTGTTTTCTTATTGTTGTGGGCCTAAAACCCTGTGTGTTGATGAATATGTTGTGATGTGATTTTTAGGGGACTAAAAGGGTCCAGTAGATATGGATATTGAAGGATATGATATTAGAAGTGTTTTTGTGCAGGATATATTTTGGGGTTTATTAACCCAAGTAGCTGTTATGCTATCCAAATTTCTATAAAATCATTTTGATTTGGGGAATGGATTTTAAGGTCTGTTATAGTATCTATTAGAGGT
>CANXYI011681846.1:0-12459 GCA_948208565.1 Hura crepitans
TTTATGGGTTTACATGTAGATTTATATATGAATTAAAAAATTTTGGTTTAATAAAAAATCAAACCGAACCGAACTAAAAATATTTCGATTAAGTTCTTAGGTATTTCAGTTTGGTTTTTTATTTTAATTTTTTTAACAATTCAATTTCGGTTATTTATTAATGCATATTCTTAAAGGTAGCCTATTAAATGCACTTAGATGGGAGGAGACTTGACGGAGGAAGCTTCAAAATTCATATAATTTGATAGATAACTCTTATTATTGGACTTTAATTTGAATGAGATTGATCATTAATTTATGATTTGGAAGATTATGTTTGAATTTTATTTTAATTTTTATGATATTTTATGATAATTACTATGTTTTTATTAGTAAATTTTCAGTCTAATGTATATAGATCAAGTTGGGTTTTGAGGTGAAATAAGTGAGAAAATAAATTTTTTAAAGAAAAATTCAGTTAACCGAACCGAACTAACCGAAGTATTTCGGTTCGGTTCAGTTCGGTTAATAGCTAAATCAATTTAGTGTTCAGTTAGAAATTTATTAAAAAATCGATTCAATTCAGTTATTGAACATAACCGACCGATGCACTGCCCTAATTGTTACATTAAAAATACTAAATATTTATATTTTTCATATTTTTAGATACTCTAAAACAATCATTCTCGGCGACTTAATACTTAAAACAGTATTTTTAAAGATTTATTTTCGATATGTTCACTCTCCTTTAATTTATATAAACTATATACCTAATGAAAAGAATAGATATATGCATTTAAGTTTGTGATTTTATTCAAATATGAATATAAGAAGTGCTCAAATATTAAGAAATGACAAATAAATATTAGCTTTGTCAATGTCTATTGGACTGAAAGATTTATGTGTTTATTAAATAAAAAAAATGTAAAAAGTACAATAATAAATAATCCATGAGTTTTTAATAATGTTTTGGGTCAAAATTTAAGATTTTTTTTTTCAAAGGGACTTGTGTCTTGGAATATATAGTTAAGAAAATTGTTTTTTTTAAATAATAAAAAAAAGGCCACTATCTCTGGGCTAGATTGCCAAATCAAAATTCTAAAATAGGGACATAAAAATATTTATGGCCTATTAAAATGTTAATTTATTGTCCTTTCACACCAACATTGGCTATGCTCAGCACTAGACCCCATCCCTTAATTAACCTTTTCTTTATAGCTTCTGTAAAGGAGACAGCTCAACATCTATAGGTTTATCTTTTATTCTTTTTATAATTACATCGTCTTCATCCGATTAAAAATCAAATTATTGATTAATTAAAAAATAATTAAATTTTTTTATTATTAGATTATAAATATTTTTTTAATATTTATTATTAAATTTTATTAATTTAATTAATTTAAATTAACATAACGATATATTTAAAATATTTAAAAATGCTTTGCACACGAAACTAAAAGTCAATACCCTTTTCATCTTCTTAATTAACTAAAAGAAAATTATAGTTTTATATATTAAACTTAACCAATGATTATTTTTTATACGACAATATATTATTTTTATTCTCTAACAATAAATTCCCAATTTAATAATTCCAACCAAAAAAAAAGTTTATTTACAATGATATTTGGAGATTGAGATTCACATGTTGTCATATAATTTATTTAAATTTGAGTAAATTCTGCCAAAAAAAAATCAAAAGATGTCGGTGCTGCTTTTGAGGGACTCTCTTGTGCCTCTCCAAAAAAAATCCAAAAATTTTCACTACTCAAATAATTGAAACTTTTAAAATTAAAATCATAAAAATAAAAATAACAATTACAATAATAAAATCAAATATTTTATAATTAAGTAATCTCCAAATAGATAAGACCATTGGCTTTTGCTAATGCAGTATCCAAAAGCTCGGTGAATAATTATTACAATAATAGAATAGAATTTTTTCAACAATTCAGCAAAAGCCTATCAAATTCTGCCAGGTGGAGGTTAATTAAACCTAATTAAATGGTTTTTATTTTTCTATTAAATCAAAATTAATTAATCCTTCAGCACCTGCATATGCCTCAATGGGATTTTTTTAATAACCTAGCCACCTAGGTTATGTTTACAAAGTAAAATATATAATTTTTTTTTAAATTAGTAATCATTTTTTTTATTTAAAAAAAAGGGGAAGAAGATAGGCAGCTTCCTGGTTATGGGCCTCATGATTAGGGTCTTGGTAGGAAGCAAAAGCAATACAAAGCTTGCTTGCTTGAACAGTTACTTTCCAGTTGGATTTTTGAGCAAAGCATGTTCAAGTCTATTGCACATTAGCCCTCAAAAATTCTGAAGGGTTTAGGTCTGCTTTAATCTATTTCACTCAAATGTACTTTGAATTTTCAACACATAATTTATTAATTTAATGAGTTTTGATTTTTCTACATGTGCAATTCATCGACTTAAATTTTTATTTTAATTAAAAAGTATTAATATTATTTTAAAACGGTAAAATTTCTTGTCCGACTATAACTTTCCAATAATTGAATTTATGAAATCCAAAACTCAAATGCAATTCATCCAAAAATTCAATCTTTTCAAATATTCGAGTTTAGATTCGAATTTTTAAAAAATTTATATTGCCTGTATGTATATAAAGATGATGAGATTCGAACTCAAAACTTCAACAACCCTACACCTGGAGCATACCTACCAAAAGGCCAGTAGTTAGTGAAAACTTAATTTTAATAACACACTAATTATGTAGAATTTTAAGTTCATCCAGCAGTTTCAATAAAAATTGAAACAAGAAAGGGCAAATAGGTAGGATTTGTTAGGATGTGAACCAACAAGAATGTACCCATTAACACCCATCAATGAGAAATAATAAAATCAAGGTTTTGCATGAGATATTATGAAGTTAGGGGTAGTTATTGGTTGGATATGTTGCTCAAAAGTACACAGCTATCAATCAATCAATCTATGTGTGGAGAGTTGATAGACCAAACTTAGGATGGTGACAATTTTCTTCCTCTTTGGCCCACTTATTTTCAGAGGATTGAAGAATTGAGCACACCCAAATTATTGTTCTTCAATTATTTTTTTCTTTTTATAATTTATTTAATATTTAAAATTTATTAATTCAATTAATCTGAATTTATATTAAATATATCTATAAAAATAAGTAAAGTGTTTCATTTTAAATATTTAAAAGTGCTCTATCTAAAATTTGAACTTAAAATTTCTAATTGAAGAAGAAAAAATTCCTGCCATCATATCTCACTCGTTACGAATTCAATTATTTTTCTTTGATATTTATATAAATATAAAAATAGTAAACTCAATATAATTAGAGCGTGTATGGTACGCACTAAATCAAATAACTAATAATTAATATTTATTAATATTAAAAATAGAGTTTAAATTTTGACAGTTAAATTTAATTTACATGATACACGATGCGAATACCTTAGCTTAGATAAAAAAAAAAATGTAAGGTTTTGTCTTGTAAGGAGCTACCAGACACAAGAGAAGATAGTTTTAATGCTTTGAAAGCTTGGTTTCATCTTTTCAAGTTGTCAATAAATTTGTGGGGGCAATGTTTTGGAGGAATATAATTAATTTAAGTTCAAACTTTTAAAACTCAATTTCTCTCTATCCATCTCTTGGTGGGTACATGTGGTTCAATCTAAGCCATTTGATTAGTGTGAATTTTATGAGGGTGAATAGATCTCAACCACCCATTTCAGTGTGGTGTCACATGTATGCATGTGCACCCAAATGAGTTTATCAAAAGAGTGTTTTTGGACTTATGTTGAGAGAGCCAAATATAAATATCCCTGTTAAGTCAAATGCATATATAGACAGTAGGTTCAAAAAAATATTTTCTCATTATATATATATTTTTTATTTTTTTAAGATAATAAAATTAAGGATTGAAATGAAATGAATTTGAAAGAAATGAGAAATTTTACACGTTGAATTTTGCAATTAATATGAATATTTTATTTTCTGCATAATTAAGGGCAAGATATAATATATGACCATAAATAAAAGATTTTGGAAATTTATTGGAAAAAATAAAGAGTATATATGTTTATAAATGGTAGAATGCCCTTTTAATTGTCATTGAATAGATGAGATTTGGTGTTATTTTTGAAAACATTAATCCATTATTTGAATGAATGTATGCACAATATATTTATCATTGGTATATTGTTTCCTATATATGGAATATATCAATAATGAAATGTTACTCGAGAATAGCTCATTAAAATAATTCGTGTCTATTAATTATTTTATTTAAAAATAAATTAAAGATACAATATTATTTTCAAAAATGTTGCTTTTTTATTTTTTTTTATGTAATATAAGGTTTCTAAATTAAAATTTGAAAACAAAAATTTATAAATCTATTGAAGAGAAGACTTTTATAGAGAAAAAAAAAAAAACTTTTATAGGGAAATGAAGGAATAAATTGCAAATTAATTTTGATTTTAATTCTAAAATTTAACAATAGCAAAACTTGGCATTTCCTTTCAAGAAAAAAAAAAAAGAGAGGTAGAAATTAGAAATTGAAAAAAAAAATGGAAAATGTAATGAACATTTCAGAGCTGGTTTAAGTCAATTTAATTCTTCATTTTCCTGGTTCTTGAATCTTCAATAACATTCAAGATTCAGCACCATCATTCACCAGGCAGCCAGAGGAGAGGAACTCTGAAAGCCAAATGGCCAATGTGGAACAACAGTGGATTGCCTGAAATTTCACAGATATTGGAAGGTTAGTATAGCATCTGTATTTTCCCCCATTTCTTATCTGGAGCCCACACAAAACCCATCCTTCATCAATCATCAGATCCATCTCACTGGGTCCCATTTCCTTTCTTCAACGGTGCTACTGTTTCTCACTTGCCATTTCCCTCACTTTCTCACAGACATAGAAATTTAGAAAGAGAGAGATAGATATGGAAAGGCGAAATCTTTTTAGAGAGGGAAAGTCAGTCTTTTTACTTAGACAAAGAAAGAAGTGTGTGGAAGTGTTGTTTTTTAGTTTCTGCACTAACAGTTTTTAAGGGTCTTGTTGGGTAAGCATTCAATATTGTCGCTGTTTCTTCTTGTTTTTTTCCTTATTTTTCACTGGAAAAAAGCAAACAATTTTTTTTGTTATGGGTTTTAAGTTTTAACTGAAATAATTCATGTTCACTTTGTCTGGTCTCTTTTCGAAAATAGGTCACTATCAACACAAATCTATCTCTAAATGGTAGTAAAAAACACTCACTTTGAGTGAAAATGTATGAACTGATTTTTCCCTACTTCTTTATCAGTCTCTATCTCTCGTTTTCATTTCTTTTCTCTATCATATTTGATTGAATAATCATTTGTCTTTTCTATTTGATTGTGACTATTATGTATGTCAAGTTAATGTCTTCTTTTCTGCAGGTTGGTTCAGTTCATTGCACTGATAATCATCAAGTTGCAAGAGATTATCTGGATTCCTCGAAATTTGAATTCTTGTGGGCTTAACATTCAAATTTTCAGAACTGGGTCCGTTCCTTTACAAGGAAAGGTTGAATCTTTGAAAACCAAATTCGAGGTTTGAAGCCAAGTAAAGTAAGTGTTCAGATCTAAATTACCATAATCTCAAATTTGATATTTTAGTTCAAAGTTTTTTTTGTACCTTCACGTTAGATCTAAAATGCCAGCTTTACTGGGTTTTTTTTTATGAATTTTCTTAATGTGCTTAGATGTATAACACGTCCTTTGATATGTCAGAGGCAATGAAATTTCAGTTTTTTGGTTTATCATTTACTAAAATCCATCTTTTTATTACTTTGTAATTAATTTTTCAATTTCGTGATGGAATACTGGCAGTTTCATGTTACTCTTAGCTGTTGAATTTTGTGTTCTAAAAATGCCGACTGGCATGACAGTAAAGTGTTTATATTTGCTTATTAGAAAGATATTTACTTTTATTTTTTGTTTTCATCCTTCAACAATTTTCTGAGGTTCTGCATTTAATTATAGAACCTCTACTTCGTGTTTTTCATTATGATTTTATTTTTGGGAATTCTTGGATAATGTTGAATCTGCCTGATTTTCTCCATCTGGCTTGCATACTGTTCTCTCTTTTCCCAACTTTTATTAGCTAGTAAGGTTGATTATGGAAATTAAAAGTTTCAATTTTGCTGGTTTATCTTAAAAATTGTGCCTTTCTGTATGCATAATGTATCTTGTCTATATTCCACTCACAGTATAAATTTACTTTCTCCATTTCAGAATGGTTTGTCTTCGTTAGAGTTCATGGATCATAATAGCAACACTCTGAAACAGGAGGTTTTTGGAAGTATGGATCTCAGGGAAGATAGCTCTCGATTTGGCACATTGCCGGTAACAACTTTGAGGAATATGTCATCATCATCTTCTGCATTCTTTTCGGCAAATCAGTCACCGTTCTTCTCCCCTAGATCATCAACTTGTCAAATATCTGAGTCAACCAGGTCAGATGCTCAATGTGACAGTATTCATTTAAGTGTTGATCCTCTTAGCTCTAGTTCAGGTATTCTGGAGCCTGCATCTCTAGCAAATGTTAGAGATGCCTTGTCAAACATGACAAGGGAACCAATTGTTGAAACCGTAGCTGATTTTCAAAAGTTTGATAGAATATTGTCCTCAACTGGCATTTCAAATAGCTCTCCATATAGTTACAACTATGCATATGATAATGGTTGTTCTGGGTTCAAAGAAAAGTACCGGAAGCATGGGAGAAGCTATGGAACATCATATACTCCAGCATCAATTTCTCTTTCACGCAACAGATTGAGGAGCTGTGATGTCTTCATAGGTTTGCATGGTCGCAAATCTTCTTTGTTGAGGTTTGCTAATTGGCTTCGTGCGGAGTTGGAAGCTCAAGGGATAAGTTGTTTCATTTCTGATAGAGCTCGATGTAGTAATTCACGAAAGCATAGCATTGTTGAGAGGACAATGGATGTTTCTTCTTTTGGCATTATAATCCTCACAAAGAAGTCCTTTAGAAACCCTTATACTATTGAAGAGCTGCGATTTTTTGAAAGCAAGAAAAATCTGGTCCCAATATACTTTGATTTGAGTCCAAATGATTGCTTGGTCAGGGACATAGTTGAGAATAGGGGAGACTTATGGGAGAAACATGGAGGTGAGCTATGGCTTTTGTATGGTGGATTAGAAAAGGAGTGGAAAGAAGCTGTTAACGGCCTCTCTCGAGTTGATGAGTGGAAACTGGAAGCTCAAGAAGGTAACTGGAGAGATTGCATATTGAGGGCTGTTACGTTACTGGCCATGAGATTGGGCAGGAGAAGTGTTGTAGAACGGTTGACTAAATGGAAAGAGAAGGTAGATAAAGAAGAGTTCCCTTTCCCTCGAAATGAGAATTTCATTGGTAGGAAGAAAGAATTGTCTGAACTAGAGTTTATGCTATTTGGTGATGTAAGTGGTGAATCAGAAAGAGATTATTTTGAGTTGAAGGCAAGACCCAGGAGAAAGAACCTAACAATTGGATGGGGTAAGAGTAGTTCAATGGAGGAAAAAAGAAAGGAGCGACAATGGGAGAATGGAGCCAAGAAGGGTAAAGAGCCAGTTGTGTGGAAGGAATCTGAAAAGGAGATCGAGATGGAAAGCACTGATTTTTCTCGAAAGCAACACCATGGACGGCCAAAAATTGGTGGACGTCACACAAAGAGGAAACGATCAACAAAAATTTTGTATGGTAAGGGGATAGCATGTGTGTCAGGGGAGTCAGGCATTGGCAAGACAGAACTCCTCCTGGAATTTGCCTACAAATATCATCAAAGGTACAAGATGGTACTATGGATTGGAGGAGAAAGTAGGTATATTAGGCAAAACTATTTGAATCTCTGGTCATTCTTAGAAGTTGATGTGGGGGTTGAAAATTGGTCAGAGAAAGGCAGGATAAGAAGTTTTGAAGAGCTAGAAGAGGAAGCCATTTCTAGAGTTCGTAAAGAGCTCATGAGAAACATACCATTTTTAGTGGTGATTGATAACTTGGAGAGTGAAAAGGACTGGTGGGATCGTAAACTTGTCATGGATCTTCTTCCCCGCTTTGGTGGAGAGACCCACATCCTAATATCCACACGTCTCCCACGTGTAATGAATTTGGAACCTTTGAGACTCTCTTACCTGTCTGGGGTTGAGGCAATGTGTTTAATGCAGGGAAGTGGAAAAGATTACTCAATCACAGAAATTGATGCCCTTAGAGCTATTGAGGAGAAACTAGGGAGGTTAACTTTGGGCCTTGCCATAACAGGAGCAATCTTATCTGAGCTTCCTATAAATCCAAGCAGGTTATTGGACACCATAAATAGAATGCCCTTGCAGGAGATCTCATGGAGTGGTAGGGAATATGATTCCCTGAGGAGAAGCACTTTCCTGTTGCAACTCTTTGAGGTATGTTTCTCAATATTTGATCATGCTGATGGACCGAGAAGCTTGGCTACCAGGATGGTTCAGGCCAGCGGTTGGTTTGCACCGGCTGCTATACCTGTTTCTTTATTATCCCTTGCTGCAAACAAGATGCCCCAGAAGCATAGGGGAAGACAGTTATGGAGAAAATTGTTGCGCTCCTTGAGTTGTGGTCTGACTTCATCATACATGAAAAGGTCAGAAGCAGAAGCATCTTCAATGTTGTTGCGATTCAATATTGCAAGAAGTGGTACTAAGCAAGGGTATATCCATGTAAATGAGCTTGTTAAGCTCTACATACGCAAAAGAGGAACCATAGTAGTTGCAGAGGCCATGGTTCAGGCTATTATCAGTCGTGGATCTATATCCCACCATTCAGAACATATATGGGCAGCTTGTTTCTTGCTATTTGGATTTGGTAATGACCCAAAAGCTGTTGATCCAAAAGTTTCTGAGTTACTGGACCTTGTTAGAGAAATAATTTTACCCCTTGCAATCCGGACATTCATTACATTCTCTCGATGCAATGCTGCTTTGGAGCTCCTCCGCCTCTCCACTAATGCTTTGGAAGCAGCAGACCAAGCATTTGTTACCCCGGTTGAGAAGTGGTTGGACAAATCTCTATGTTGGAGGCCCATTCAGACCAATGCTCAGCTGAATCCATACCTTTGGCAGGAACTGGCATTATCAAGGGCTACTGTGCTTGAAACTAGAGCAAAGCTCATGCTAAGAGGTGGACAGTTTGACATATGCGATGATTTAATAAGGAAGGCTATTTTCATTAGAACTTCAATCTGTGGTGATGATCACCCAGACACTGCATCTGCTCGCGAAACTCTAAGCAAACTCACCAGGCTTCTTGCCAATGTTCAAATTTACACTTCATCATAGACTATAATTCTTGTAAGCAAAATTTACACTAGATTGTACACTACTTTCAAATAAAACCATTGTAAACATTTTAGAGGAATTTTTGCTATACGATCATAAATCAGAAAATGATTCCCTTTTCAGTTCTCAAATTTTCGTCTTTCTTGTATACAATGTTGTTTGACCTTGTTTCAAGTTGCTTGTTGCTTGTTTTCCCGAGTTATCTTCTCTTTTTGTTGTATTGGTGTTGTTTAATTCTTAGAATGTAAGTTCTGGTCTTACTCTCTTTAGTACATCACTACATTAGCTTTTAAAAAGCAGCAGATTTGTGGAGAACTGCCTTGCTTTGTTTAACATTTGGAGGCAGGATTAGCTTTCGCAACCTATTTTGAAAAGGTCAACCATGTTCTTTCGCAATTCAGTCACAATGGTGAGTATGCACTTTTTTTCCTGGCATCGACATAGGTAATTCTTGATCCTTTTCCTTGTCACTTCCAGTTTTGAAACATATTTCTTGGGGGATTTTCTTTGGGAATGCTGTCATTGGCTGCATATGCAAGTGAATTCTTGAGGAGCCGTATGTTGATGCTAGAAGCTACGGGTGCACAATTTGAAGCATTTTACTAGAGTTTTAGACAGGTTCGATTCAGATATCCTTGTGCTCCATTTATTTGTTTATATCTTGATATGTGAGGATGTATGGCTCTACCTTTATTCTTTGATGTAAGCATTTCCATTAAGCCACTTATTTCCACACCACCTGCCTTGCATACAAAGCTAGAAGAAGCTGCAGTTTGCAGATCATTTGACTGTTGGTCCAGGTTTGTTAATTTCTAATGCTTCATTACGAACAGAAAATAGGTTCTGTGATTTGCGAGGAAGAAAACAGAAACATCAAATGGTTTTTTCATTAATGTTTCTTTTAGTTTGCATATCAATAAGGAGTAAGATGTTATTGTTTGAAAGAATCTTCACCATATGAAATGCAGGACAGTGGATGATTCGGGGACTTTAATTCAAGAAGTCGTCGCAAACATGACACACGATCGTGATAAATGGATTGTCCTCTTCTCAGTTGTAAAGGTAAATATAGACTTGATTGCTTATTGGGGTTATATCTTGTTTAAGCAGTCGATGAAGTTTGTAACAGAAGCCATAGACTTGAAGTTTACCGTTTTGCTTAACAAAAGTATGCTTGTTTTCATTAGTTGTTCTGGTTCTAATAAAATATAAGCACTCAATCTGATTGTCACTTAAAAGTGACATCCACAGAAGCTGATTTAGATATTTTCCATCTTTTTTTTTTCCTTCCCTGAGTGAGTCTCTGGTACCCAACCGAGGACCGGAATCCAAAGGCCACAATTTTTTTCATTATATTATTTATTTATTTTTTCAATTTTAAAAAAATTCTGACCATTGGATTTGAGGCCCCAAGGAGTATCCTGATAGTGAAAAGCATAGTCACTTTGATTCTTCAGGTTGTCCTAAAAAAGCTGTGTTGATAAACAAGGCTCAGACATCTTATAATGCTATGACACATCAGATGAATGGCAAAATGCATAAAAGTTTCAGAAGACAAGAATCTGACCACTGAGTTCTGACCCCTTTTTTTTTATTCAAACTCTGCTAAGTTATGGGGAAGGTCCTCAATTCTATTTCTTACTTGGTGCAGCAACTCTTTCATTGAAACTTACCATAAAAAAACTGTGTTGTTGATTCCATTTTGATGATATTCACTCTATTTCTACTTTAGATTGATGTAGGATTTCTTTTACTTGCTGAAGCATAATTTCTGACATTGTTTTTAAACCAAGCAAGTGATAGAATTCTGATACAGGTAAGAGATTCAAGTAAATCGCTGAAAGTTTTAGGATAAATAAGGAGTAAGGAACAATTTAATAGAAATATGTAGTTTCCAAGGATTTTCGGGTACTTGAGATTAAGGCAAATCTTGTCTTAGGCAGAGGGACACAGTCACAGAATTTGTATAGCCGACTCGATTTAGTATGTGATCTAGTATGTGATCAAGGCTTAGTTGTTATTATTCATTTCAAGGCTTGATTTGCTGACTTCTATCATATGAGTCAACTTTTTGGTTTGCAGAGAATGCTTTTCATGACTGTTATTATAAATCTTTCGAGCAGAGAATATGTTCTTAATGTCCTCCAAAAGGTACATATTGTTCATCCGTTTATGACATGGACTTTACTTCCTGTAAAAAAAAAAAAATTGTCCTTTCATTTATGAACAACAGGAAAAATATACATGATCAGATTTTCATTTGCAAAACTTGATTTTCTCATGTTGCTCAAGTGATTTAATTAATTTACACTCAGATATGTGTAGTAAAAATTATTTTATATGCATGGAAATATATGATTTAATTGGTTTATAATGGATTCAACGGTAGTAAAGTGCGAAAGAAGCATATCGGTGGTCTAAACGAGTAAAGTATTTATATGTTTCAGACTTTCTTATTAACTTGTTGAATTATGAAAGAAAAGTCCTATAAAAATCTAAGTTTATGTTTTTTTTCAAGGTAAACTGGGAGAAAAGAAAAAAATAGAAAATTAATTTACTTGCAAAATATTTCTCTCCAAAACGGAGAGAAAATGAGAGAAATAAATGTTAGTAATAACATAATATAAGAAATTACGATTATATCCTCATTTTATTTCTTATATTTTTAACTATTAATGGTATCAAAGTAAAAATATATTTAATTAAAATAAGTTTTATTTCTCTTTCGTATTTGCTCTCAACCAAATAAAGGCTAAGAGATGAAAAATAGAAAATATTTATCATAATTTCTTTTCCAATTATATTCATTATTTTATTTTATTTTTTTAGTACATGCCATGAGGCTATGGAAATTACTCTCTTCTATTCCGTAAATTTTGGGGAATATGACAGTTGTAGATTGGTGTTTGTAATAATTGCTATTGGCATTTAGTATGCTCTGTAAAATCCAGGAAGCTTTGTCAGTGACAGTTGTCTTTGAGTTTGTACATTGAATTTTACTAGGTTTAGAGCTGCAGAAAATAATTACTGGATCCGACAATTATTTTATTTAAAGAGCAAATAACAATAAATTATTGTTGTTTACAGCTAAGTAGTTTTTATTTTACATGGCAATTTGATGATGCAAAAAAAAAAAAATTTCTTATAAAAATCTTAACA
>CANXYI011681887.1:0-10552 GCA_948208565.1 Hura crepitans
AGCCTTTTTCGAGTTGAACTGAACACGAGAAGGTTCATTTTTCTTGTACTCTGAGGATAAATTTCCCAATTGCAAGATGTTGGTTTCAGCATCATCCAAGGGTTTGGCAATAAACCCGACACTGTCCCAATCCCACGCCTTGGGATTCCAGTTGTCTTTAGGGTTTTGAGCAAAGCGGTGCTGATGATGGTTGTGAAGCTGAAAATTGGGCATCTGATAAGGAAGATCACGTTTTCTGGCCATGGAAGCCGCATCACAAAATCTATTCGAAATTGCTTGGTGGATGAATATTGGAGGAGCGACTTGCGCACCTACCTCTTCCATCTCTCCAGAAACCTTTGCCTCAAATCCTATATTTCAACACAAAATGAAAATATCGGGAAATTAAGAAAAATATTCTTTGATTTAAAAAAAAAAAAAACCCACTGAGATCCAGGTCAAAGACAGTAACTAAACGCAACACAAATTATTCTTTCCATTTGAAATTAAAAGAGAGAATATATAGTTATCAGTTAAGAGACAAAGATTAAAGTCGAAAAAAATACTAAGAAAACGGTTAATTCCGATATAACACAGACGTGTGTCAAAATGATGGATTAGAGAGCTGTAGAAAATCTAGGAAAATTAAATTCCATACCTTAACAGAATTGTCATCGCTTGTTTCTTCAACCTCAGATCTAAACCTTCCTTATTCTCAGAATTTTCGACGGAAACAGTTATTGTTCAAATACAGTGACCTGAAGAAATAAAATGGAAAGGAAGAAAACTCTTCTCCACAGGCACAAGGTTTCTTTTTCGCTTTTCGTTTTCCTTGATATTTAATTTTATTATTATCACTCCTTGGTAACAAATATTTCTTCTCCTTCTTTTGGGTGTAATTGGCAGAAAGCGTAAATTTAAGCAAAGTTTAGGGTTACAGTTGGAGCCGCCCACTGACTAACGAAGAATCCAAGACCCTTCTTTTTTTTTTTTTTCATTTTCATTTTCCTCTTTCGCGATAAACACAAAATAATTAAATCGAGAGGCGTCCAAAGCAACGCAAAATTAAATTAATTTTGCTGAGGAACACTTTTCTTTTATATTTTTTATATATATAATAAAATAATTTTAAATAAAAAAAATATACGGTTAAATTCTGATATTCCTGTTTAAGCGGTAATATAACATTTACTGTTAGATTTTGGTGGGTGTTAGCACTTGCACATCACACGTGTGACACCACTTCAGACAGCTATGGACCTATCACCTTTTCGTACAGATTAAGAAATGACAATAATAGCCTACTCATAGCTTCATGTTCATGTTCCCAGTCCGTGTCATTTTCAAAAATATTATCTTATAAATTATAAATAATAATTAATAAGAGAAATACATTCCATTAATAATTAAGTGGAACTTGTTGTTTGATGTCCAATACTTCCAAATGCGGCCCTGAGTTACGGTCCTCGGTTAAAAATCATAATTTAAAAATTAAAATTTTAAAAAAGCAAAAAAAAAAAAAATTGTGTTCTTCCTCTTTTGGCAATTCGTTCTATATTCTTCTTACGTATAATGCAATTTACATGCATTTTGTTTACAAAAATGTTATTTATTTCACAAATTACAAAGTAGTAAAGTATCTACGGATAAATAATATTAATATTTTAAAAAGTTAAATTTTTACTTCACTCTTTAAATTACCTAATTTTTTAAAAAATATTAATATCTGGAAAAGAAAAAATAACAAATTGACAAATTTTTCTTTTGTCAAAAAAACAAATACCAAGTCAATATATTATTATTATTATTATTATTATTATTATTATTATTATCAGATGTTTGTTGCAAAAGAAAGGTTTTAAGGTTTTGAACTTTCAACTTTCGACTTTAATAATCAGCCTAGAACGGGTATTTTCTTTTTTCCTTTTTATACATGGTGCCTGTACTTAATTAGTCAAGCATCAATCAGTACTCAATAATTTTTTTTATTATTATTATTTTTTTCTAAACGAGTGCTCAATAATTTACAATTATCAATAATCTCTTGATTGATATTTGATACTGATTTATGCTAAATGCAGTTTAATTAAAATGAAAGGATCAACATAAAGTTGTAAATCTCTAAAATTAATAGACTGTTGGCATTTGAACGAATATAAAAATTACGTTGATATTTGTGATAAAAGAAAAAAGAAAAAAGAGTTATTAAAGTAATTTACTTTTACCATTACATCGGATGGTAAGGGTGGCAACCCCAATTAAGCTTATTAATGTAATGTCGTCAACGTTTAATATTTATCAAAACAATCATTTTGACTTTATCAAATTAGCACTAGTAGTAGTAGTTGTTTTCTTATTTAATTCCTGCATCCAATGTCAAACCGTAGGAGCAATTAGTTGAAAACTTGAAATTAACAAGCTGCGATAATATATTTTTAACGCCAAAAATCTAAATTAAGAGGCTCACAATGTCAGAAGTTACAAAATTATGAGAAATTTTTAGTATTGTTCTGAAATTTTGTTCCAAGGACGAGAAAGGGATGAAGTTTGATTTGCAAGATGGTCAACAATTTGGCCCCTCTCATTCAATTCTACCTGTTCTCATTGCTATTAATCATATTACTTACTTTGTTTCAATTTCAATATTATGCTTAACCAGTTTTATCAGTCCATGCTGCTGCTGCTGCTCCTTTTTTATTATTATTATTATTATTGTAGGTATACTACAAAGAACTATGTATAGTCAAAAAATAATAATAGTAATAATTTGTCAAGCTATATATCCACAAAATGGAAAATAGAAACCGCGTGGGCTTTTGACCTTTTTGTATCGTGGGGTTCACGTACCCAAAATTCTAAGTTTCTAACTTGAAAATGGAAAATTAGAGGCGACAGGGGCGAGGGTGAAATGACGTATACACTAAATTCTCGGGGAAAAATGCAATTGATATTAATCGTCCTCTTCGAAAGCAGTGCGTAGAAAGGTGCAGTTGCGGTGGTGGTGGTGGTGGTGGGCTATTGTCCGGACAATCCACAGTTGTTGTATTCATGAATTTGGAGGTTTCGAGTACCATGGATTCGATCGGATTCTCTGACTTGTTCGCGTCCATTTTATTTATTTTTTTAATCTCAAAGTTTAATAAATATTAAATCAATTAAAATTTAATAAGTACATCATAATGCTTAATTTTTTTTAATAATAAAGACATTTTAATGTTAAAATAAATATTAAAAGTAAATGAATACGAAAAAGCATATAAAAAAGATAAATAATGTAATCATATACTTATCACGGCAGGCATTCACATTTTTTGACACTCCTCAAATTCTTTCTTAATTTTTCCTAATAATACGATTCTTAACCTTCTATCTTATATACTCTCAGTTTCTCTCTTTCCGTGTATGTGTAAATGCTGGAATTCTTGCACCATTCACTTCCCTCGACCAATATATATATATATATATATATGCAATTTGGTATCTTTTTGAATTATTGTCTCAAGAACGATTGACGAAAAACATGTAAAAGGAAGAATATACTTTGCCTTTCTAATTAAAAGAGAATATA
The DNA here is from genome assembly GCA_948208565.1 of Hura crepitans. Lineage (NCBI taxonomy): Eukaryota > Viridiplantae > Streptophyta > Magnoliopsida > Malpighiales > Euphorbiaceae > Hura > Hura crepitans. The sequence continues at coordinate 3,548 of CANXYI011681887.1, forward strand.
TAGCTGCATTGATTAACGATTAGTTTAAAGGAAAGAATTATGATTATCATCTTAAGAAATGTCAAATGCAAAACGTAATCCAAAAACACAAACTATACTAACTTAAAGTTCATAATAATAATATTTCTTACAGAGAACGCATTTTTTTTTTGTCAATCTTGTAAAAGAGTATACGAAAACAATATAAAAGAATAAGTATAATTTTGTTGCCAGAAACAGTGGATTAAAATCTGGAATTTTTAAACTTTTTTTTAAAAAGTTAATTTTAACAAACTAAAAAAATATTAAAATCGACTTTTTTTTTTAAAAAAAAAAAGCAAAGTAGGTAAAAACGTGAAAAAAGGTAGAGCACTGAATTGAAACCGTTACCATTCCTTCTAGAATCCCTCCACTTTCGATAAGCAAAAATTATTAACTAAAACTTAGTGTATAAAAATTTTTCATATATTAAATTAATAAAATATTATTATATAAAATAAAAATAATTAATTTTATTTGAATGATAATATTTCGTCAATTTATAGCATGTAATTAAATTAAATTTTTTAATAAATTAGCTGTGATTCTTTATTTCAGAGGTAGGAAATGGGGCCGAGATTGTACACACGCAGCCATGTGAGTTTTCATGTCCGGACCGCTAAGTGGATGGATGCATTTCTTTTATTTACGGCCACTATCTTCCTGCCAATCGTCATTTATTATTTGTCTCTGCACATTTGTAGATCTAACCCACTTGTATTTCTATCCCATTAACCAACCTGCAGCACACTTGCTCCCTACTTTTCCCATCTGCAAATATTATTTCATCTTTCTAACTTTCAATTTTACTCTACAGCTGCCCTAATATTATTTCTACTACACTTAACATGCATTATTAATCGCAAGTATTTCTCTTTCGATGCAAATTGGGCCATGCTAAAAGATTCATTAAGAGCCCTTTGGTTGAAATTTTACTTTCAGCGATTAAAAATTAAAATTGGGTGTTTAATAAATTTAACAGTTAAAAATTTCAATAGTTGATAGTTGAAAAATATATTAAAAGTTAACTTTTTATAAAAAAAACTCAAAATTTCGCATTTTATGATAAAAAGCTAGCTTTTATGTGTTTAATATGTTAAATAATTCTTTTACATTTTTAATATGTATTAATCTTAAAATTAATTGTTAAATTTTTTATATTTAATTAATTAGTTTTTTTGTTATTTATAATATGTAGAATTATAGTAGATAAAAATTTAAAAATTTTGTAATGCTTGTAATAAAATATAAATATTTTTAATAGTTATTTTATAAATTAGGTTATAATTTCGACCGTTAAGTTATCAAATATATAATAAATGCTTATAGCTCATTAACTACTCAGAAATGATAGTGACCGCTGACAAGTGTCTGCTAAAAAATTACCGTCGTTGCTAACCATTGAGGATGACTGCTACCACCGCTGCCACAATTGACCGCTAATAATTTACCGCAACCGTTGAACAAAATAGGCCCTAAGTATGATTAATTGTTTTCTCCAAGCTCTCACGGTCGTACAATGATTCTATGCTTTATATAGGCATGACTTAGTATTAGTTTTAACTTTAAAATCGATTTAGATTCATATAAGTCAAAATTAGCTCTAAACCGTTCAAATCTTAAAACTTCCATTTAATCAAAACTTGACCCTCAAGTATAAGGTTAGGTTTAGATTTCATATTTCATCATTCCAATTGTAATCCCAATGTTTTAAGTTGCATTTTTTTTTTATTTTTTTCCTGGTGATTCTTGTTCCTCTAATCCCGTTTTAAATCTTGTGACCATAAAGGTTTCTGATGCAGATAATTTTTTACTCATCGCTCCTTTCTCAATTGAGTAATTAATGCAGCATTGTTCCATATGCACCCGGATAAAAGCCCTGGACTAGATGGCATGAATCCAACATTTTTTCAGAAGTTTTGGAATGTAATTGGTAGTTATGTGGTTAAACAATGTCAACTCTAGCTCAGTACAAGTAAATTTCCTGACACGTTAGGGGAAACTTTGGTTGTGCTTATTCCAAAAGTATGTCAACCTTATGCTCTTAAAGATTCGGCTTATAGCCTTTTGCAATGTTCTCTACAAGATTGTTCTAAGGTTTTGGTGAATAAGCTCAAAAGACTTTTTCCTTATGATATTTCAAAGTCTCAATTGGCTTTTGTTCTAAGTCATTGATCTTAGATAACGTACTTCTGGCTTTTGAGCTTATTCACTTTATGAAAAATAAGAGAAGAGGTACAGATGGGTTTGCTACTCTTAGAATTGACATTAATAATACATATGATAGAGTTGATTAGTCTTTTCTTCAGATGATGCTTTTGAAGCTGGGCTTTGATCACAAATGGGTTCACTACATGATGATGTGTGTGTCGGCTATCTCGTACTTTATCTTCTTTAGTGGGGCAGAGACAGGTCCTATTATCGCTTGTAGAGGACTCTGTCAATGTGCTACTCTCTCACTATATCTTTTTATTATTTGTATAGAGGGCCTCTCAACTTTATTCTGGCAGGTAGAATTTTTTAGGACTATTTATGGACGTCAGATCTATGAGAGGTGCCCAAGGATTTCGCATTTACTATTTGCAAACGACTTTTTTTTCTTTAAAGCAACTATTAAGGAAGCTTCAAACATCAAACATGTCTTGCAAACCTAGGAATTGGCTTAAGGTCAATATGTAAATTTCTAAAATTCAAGTATTTTCTTTAGCCAGAATGTTTGCCCATATTTAATAAGTGTTATTTCTAACATTTTTGGTGTAGTTGCGTCTATCAATCATGGAAAAAAAAACATTGGTCTTCCCTCTTTAATTGGAAGAAACAAGAAAGGCATCTTTAACTTCCTCAAAGAAAAGATTTGGTAATGCATCAGTAGTTGGAAGAATAAATTCGTATCACGTGCGGGGAAGAAAAATTTATTGAAATCAGCTATGGGAGGGGAAAATGGGGTTAAAAATGGCTAAAACCAAGTGATTATTTTACATTAAATGTCTATATATACTTGTACGCCAATAGCTATGATTTAAGGCATTACACATGTAAGGTTTGGATTAATTCCATGTGTCTTCATTTCTTTTTATTTTTATTTATTTCATTTAATTTTGAATGGCCAAGATCGCACATGCACTATTGAATCCAAAGGCCACCATTGCTCCTTACATAAAAATACCATCATACTTATCTCATTAATTTATCATTTTCTTTATTTTACTTGACTAATTTATTTTCAATAGCTCAACTCGTAAATAAATTTTGGCACTATGATTTTCATGTTCTTCTAATTATTTTAGTATTAGGATGTGCAAGTGTCAATTTTTTTAGCACATTTTTGGGAATTTTCAGTTCAGCCCTAAAGGGTTACTATTCACATCCAATCGTAATATGCATTTCATTTTTTATTTTTAACCTCTTATATAACCTTAAATACTTCTCAAATTACATCATAATTTATCTTATAATTTATATTATCATTTTGTCAAGTCAATTTCATTAGGATCCGAGATGCACTATTCACAGCTTGGGTGACACTATTCATTGGGACTATTTCTCAAACCTCATTATTTTTCACATTTCATATATCCCACATGTCATATTCTTATTAGGCATCCCTTTACCCTTGTTTTTCTCATATATTTACCTTTTTGCCCTTTCATTGTTTTTTACTCAGTTGTTTACACCAACTGACTCTACTCAACCCATACATCTATTTCATTTCTTACTTTTTCTTTAAATTCCTATTCTGTTCTTATATAAATCGGATTGAAAGTTAGGGCGTGACAACCTCCCGCTACATGCTTCTTCTCTCGAACTTTTCATAGGGGTTGCAAACATTGTGTCCTCTATTTTAGTCTCTCCATATATCACATACATGTCTTCTTTATGTCCTACCTTTATTTTTAATAACAGTTCATTTTACTTTATTCCATTCATGATCTATATACTATATCGCTTCTTCTCTGTATCTCCTTTGACCACCTTTACTTAGAATTCCTATTTCTTATCTATTTGGTCCCATCTATATCAATATCTATCATTCCTATTCATTTCCAACGTTTAACCAATAGCTTTAATATGTATTATTTCTATTACTATCTATCTCTATCAGCGTTTTTCTAGTTTTGTGATATCTTACATTTACTGGTAGTTCTCAAATATTATATTTGTTTAACTTATACCTATCCTTGTAACACCCCTTATCCATTCCCGAAGGAAACAGGCAAAGAGTGCTACTTCTCATAGGTCACCTATCCTTAAATTTCCTCAGGTTTCATTGATTTAACACTTATGGCTTCTTTTAACTTAGTGTCATGTCCTAATTGATTTGTAAATATTATCATATGACATTCTAATACTGACTATTTTAGTATGATAAAACACATTTTATGTCTGTTATCTATTTTACAGAAAATTGGGCAGTCTAACAGCTACCTGAGTGAAAAATTAAAAAATTTTCCTACATAAAAATACTTATATAAAGATTATCCTCATATTTCACAACTCCTGGACCCTTTTGGTCCCCCAAATCACATCACACATAGCCAACAACAGATGCCAAGAGAGTTTTGATAAGCTCTAGAGTTTGTTGATAGAGGCTTTGATTTTAGTTCAGCTAGTGTCAGGAAAGGAGTTCACCATATACAGTAATGCTTTACTGAATGGGTTGGGATGTGAACTCATGTAGGATGGCAAGGTTGTTGCCTATACCTCATGGCAATTAAAACCTCATGAGAAAAACTATCCGACACATGATTTAAAGCTTGCACCTATTGTGTTTGCTTTAAAGATATAGAGGCATTTTCTTTATGGGGAAAAGTGTTATATCTTCACTGATCACAAGAGTCTAAAGTATCTGTCGACACAGAAAGATTTAAACTTAAAGAAAAGAAGATGGATGGAATTAATTAAGGATTATGATTGCCTTATTGATTACCATTCGGAGAAAGCGAATAACGTTGTGGATGCCTTAAGTAGAAAGCTTATGTTAGCTTTGAAGGCGATGCATGTTAGCTTAAAGCTGTAAGATGACGGTGGTTTGTTAGCTGAGTTACAAGTCAAGTTGAGTCTGATACAGACAGTGAAGGAATCACAGAAAGATGATTATAAGCTTCAGAGTATCATGAGTATGATCCAAGAGGGGAAGTCTACTGAGTTTATGGTTAAGGAAGACGGTCATTTGTATTATCATGATCGGCTTTGTGTGCCAGAGAAAGAGAATTTGAGACAACAAATTCTACAAGAAGTGCACGATGCACCGTATGCTATGCATCCCGGCAGTACTAAGATGTACTAAGATTTGAAGATGATATATTGGTGCCCACACATGTAAACAACAACCACAGTAATGTTATATAAATTACTGATGTATACATATATTTATTTAGGTTAGTCAAGCAACCATTACCACATGTTCACAGTATACAATATCTATGAACCCGTCTTTATATACATCTACATATATACATAAGTACCACTACTAACATCTCTCAAAAGTACAAAAAGATTACCCAAAAAGCAAACAGCTATATTGCACGTGGTGAGGCTGGCCAACTAATCTTGTCTACAACCTGTGCATCGGAACACCGACACGCTGAGTATACACTCAGTGGTGGAATTGATATAACAAATGCATGTAATGCATGTATACATACATAAATGATATGAGATGCATCAGAACATAAGTAGTGAAGTCATTACATGCAGCATTATCCCCTATTCATCCTTTAGATATTACTATTTATAATGACTTGTTACGCAAGTAACTTGTTCTGACATTTTTTCGATGAGTTTCATTACCCACTTATTAAACATTATTATAGTCACATGATATTACATTCCTGCTATTTCTTTGTCATTCAGGCCCATGACAAACAAAATACACTTTAAGACACCAGATAACATGATCTATACTGTGCAGTGGCCTACATTTTGAACTTTAATAGTTGCACCTACCTAGTCCGATAGTAGGGATCAGCTCCGTGGAACCTCCTAATACTAAATTGGCAGATAGCCGGGATCAGTCTATAGACCTCTCAATATCTGTAACGGGGATAGTAGGGATCAGCCCCGTAGGACCTCCCAATACCTTGATGTGTAGGGCTTAACATCAGAACCTCGGCGGTTGCACCCACCATATCCACTATACAATAGTGGCCCTAGAAGGACCAATCTGCCTAGCAGCTGCTAACTCCCTAATTAACTGGTCAACCCATCGAATGAGTGTCTAATTAATGGGCCTAATTACTGATTAATCATTATTAGTTAGTTAATAGTTTTCTTTTAATTAGTGTAACATTACTAACACCTCACATGTATAACAGGGGTGCACTTATGCACCTTTCCTAGTTACGGGTAATTTTCTGCAAAAGCACTATTCATTTTATCAATTTTCCTCGTGTTACTATTTATTTGGTTATTTTTGTAGCAATCACTATTTATTTGGTCAATTAGTTACTATCATAATTCTTATTTCACTACATATACCAAACATTAACCCATTCCTTCTTCCACCATTATACATCAATACTATCACCGATTCATGTATCACAATTATGCCATCATTTCGATACGTTAATCACCATTTTCTTATGCCATTTCATGTGACATTATTACACACCAATTTAGGTCATAAATCTTTAAATCCTTATTTGTCTCATCCTATTTCTTGTATTCATTTTCCTATCCTTGTTTTCATGCCATTTACATGTCAATGCCATACATCCTATGCCATATACATGTATACATACCACAACATACACACACAAACATTTCGGCCATTACAAGTGCACACATTTTCACTCATTTTCTCTCACCCAAATGATGCATACACCATTATTTCCATGCCATAAACATAACTACATCATCAATTTACATCAATTCTATGCTAAACCTTAACTTTTAAGAATTTCATACACATATACACATAAAAACTCGTATGGCATGCATCAATTATAGCAATTTCACATACCTAGGGTGTAAGAACACCCATTTTCC
>CANXYI011681908.1:0-12630 GCA_948208565.1 Hura crepitans
AAAGTTTAGTTTAGCCTCGTGGAGTATTTTAAACTTCTTAGGTATGTGTAATCAATCTATCTAGTGCATTTACTACATGCCCTAATTCATTCATGTTGTATGTAAGTGTATGTGTATGTATAAGTGATAATTCATCATGTGTATGTATAAATGACAATTAAGTGATGGTTATGGGATAGATAGGATGTGAATATATATTGAATGATGGAAGAATTGAATTTGGGTGGTGTATGAAAGTAATGGCTGAATGGCTTTATGAGTGCAAATTTGTATGTGTTGTGATGTATATATGTGATTTAACATATAATGGCATCAAATGATAGAGTATAAATTAAAAACCATAAGATATAATGGGATAGTATGATATTACATCAAAATATACATATGTGTGTGTGAGAGTGGCCATTTGGATATGTATATAAACATATGTCATATAATGTACATAAATAGGCATGATTCAGTGAGTTGTATATGTTTAGTGTATGTAATTCATTAGGTGATGCATAAAGCCTAATATATTCATTTACGAGATAATAGGATTATGAACTTATCATTTGTGCATAAATGTATGAATTATGCATCATATGATTTACATTAAACTTGTGTAATTAACTAGAGCATGACTATATCATGGTAAAATTGATAAAAATGTAACTTCAAAATTATGCTTTGATGCTTGAGGTTATATTGGCTGAATGGGTTAACAAATGAGTTGTATGAGTGTTGCTTTATGTATGTGATGAGTTTATGTTGGAAATATGGCCTGAATGTAAGTGTACATATATTAGTGGCCGAAATAGCCCATTTGCTCTGAATGAATATTTGTCCCTTAAAAGGAATATGAAATTGATGATATGTGCTCACAAGTGAAAAATGAATAGTTTGATGTAAAAAATGTGTATGTAAGCATGTTGTAGAAATGTGAGACACATGTAAACAATTAATGTATGTGAATTTGTGCCTAAACATCAAACTAGAGGAAATGAGATAATAATCCTAGTTTTATCAAAGTGTTATGATGTTAATGTGAAAATGAGTTACTCAAGCTTAATTATGATAGTGAAATTAATAAAAATATGATATAGCCCATATGAGTAACAACCTAGATGTAAATAGGTTGATCGGTCAATTAGGGATAGATAGCAGCTACTAGGGTACTTCAGTGCTTGACATTGTTTTTGGGTCCACTCATAATCTGACCCAAAAACTTGTATTTGATGATTTTTGGTTTCTATACGGGTGTAACCACTATTTAGATCCTACATGGCCATTACACAAGTATACACTAGTATAATAGCCATTTAGGTCCAAAACATAGACCACTGCACATTCTCATTATCCATGGGTTTTGTGTTCTCATTAATATAGGCATTATAAAAAGAAACTCAATTATATAACAAGGGTATAAATGGTCTTTTATATACATTATTCAATTTATACAATGTGAATGATGAATGCCATTGAGAATGCATTTTTTTTTTTTGCATTATGTAAGATCATATATAACATGTGTGAATGACATGTAGTATATTATATGACAACATGCCTTTCATACATGTTAATTCCTTATGATAAATGATGCATGTACATGAGATGAATGATATATGTCTATCACAAGTATGATTATACCATGCATGCATAATTGTAAATCAATATTGTATCAATGGCATTGTGCAAAAGTTATTTTGATAACACTACTAAGCAATTCACTAAGCGTATCATTTTGTTTGCGATGCATAGGTAAGGAGAACAATTAAGCATAAGCCTTTGGACATCCAAAAAAAGAAATAGAAGATTACTCTTTTGGTATATCATATTGTATATAATTAAATTATGAGATGTTTCGACAATAGAAATGCACTGTTATGTTAGATGTTATTAGTCTTGGGCCTAAGTCATAGCGTGTTGTATTTTGTAAATTATAAATGGTTTTATAATTATATTTAAAAATGTTTTAAATTAATGTATGCATGATTGATGTTTCTTCTAGTGGTTGAGAATATGTATAGTTAATGATGATGTTTTAGAGTGACTAGAAGGATGATTGATATATTGAATGAATGTGAAATATTATAGAATTGTTTTTCTTGATTACAGGTTACTATTCAAATTTTGGGATAGTGCCCGATTCAACCATTATGCTATCAAAATTTTGGCACGAGGATTCCTTATTTTTGAATATGTAACTCAGTATGAAAAGTTTTTCAAAACCATATCTTTATGTAATAATTATGCATGAGACAATGTCTTAAATGAAATGGCATAAGTTAAGGTCGGATAACATGTTATGCACGTATACCTTAGTCGGGTATGATGATCGGACTGACTAAAGGGTGTTATAGTTATAGTTCTTTAGTTAATCAAGATTTGGCTCCATGAAAGGCCTTAGGGAAACAACCTATATTTTAAGGATAAGGATCTCTAGAGAGAAAACTCAAAATCCTAAGGGCTAGTGAGGATTTCAAGTCCAGTGAAGAAAAGAAAGAAAATTAATCTCTCTATATTGAACTAGTTTATAAATAGAAAGATATTTTTTGTGTCTTATATGGCAAATAAAAATAGGCATATTTCTACCTAAAGTATTACTCTAGGTTTGATTTCGTATCACATGAAAATCAAGCCCAATAAGCCCATAAAATAGGCCTCTAAATGTCCCTTGCACTGAGCTCATCATATGAACTTATGTGTATAGTGCTTTGATGGCCAATTGAGGCCCTTTTGGTTCCTAATTACGTCTAAATCTAAATCTAATTTGAGGACCTCTTAACACTTAAATGGTTGGTAAAATATCAAACCAAATTAGATCCCCATGCTAGACATCTATGGCCCAGTGCATTTAATCCTAATTCTAGGAAAAATGTAACCAATTAAACTCTAAGCCCAATTTTATTTTCTTTCTTATTTCTCTAATATTTAATGACATCACATGCCATTAAATATTTGATCAAATGATCCTCATCTTCAAATTATTTACATGTATGACCCAAAGGGTTTTCAAAGCACATTGGTAGTACACAGTGAATTAGAGCCCTAGTCTAACTAAGACTTTAATGATTTAATCTCATTAAATCAATATTAATTCTTTGATTAATAATTCACTCATGTACAAGTCAAGAGAAGTATCATGCCATGCATTATGACTACCTAAGTATAAAAAATTAAAGTGGTTTGAATTAACCCTTCCATATTCAATTACAATGCAATAAACTTCTTTCATCATCCTTTATCTCATTTAGGTTAGAGTATGGACTTGTGTCAACTCAATGCTTAACTAAGTATGTTTAATTAAGCCTTGAATATGTTAGTTCTAATAGTTTCATCTTTATTCCAAAATTCCCTTATAATCCCATTCACACTTGGCATTTTACTTTAGCCAAAGATTCCTAAATAAAGATAACTCATCAGAACTATAAGATAAACTCCACACAATGATCTATAATAGTGAATCCTTTATCGATCACTACCCTATCTTTAAGTATTTCATGACATACTCAAGCCCCTAGCTTTGTATATTTCTTACTTGAAGTAAAAGTACTAAAATGATATATTGCTACACAATTAAGATAGTTAGTGGTCTCAAGTCTAAGGATACTTACACTATTAATATAATGAGATGCTTTCACTAACATAGATTAAGTATCTATGTAAAGATCTCATGTTGGGTCTCTGGTGAACTTGCTTCCCAAGCAAGCATCCACATGTTAACTCTAAGCATCTCAATGCTTATAGCTTATGAGAACTACTACTTGACCTAGTTTAGAAGTATAACATGTGCTAGTCTATCAGCATTATCAATGTCCTATCTTGTTAATACTATGACTAAGCATAACTTTGGTATTACATGATTTCCTCTACTCTAATTGAATACCAAGGACTTTATAACATAGTTTAAGACATGGTAAATAATTATAAGCAATATATAAAAGCACCATAAAATAAAGAATGCCTTTTTTTATTAATAAATGAAGCTTAAATATATATGAAAATTATCCCTATTACATTAGTTGTACGGCATAAAACTAACACATATGTCCATATAAATCCTCAACGCTTCATTTAAAACTTCATTCTCTAAAGAAAAAATCATCACTCCAAAAACTTAGGTTTTTAACCTATACAATCTCCCTAGCAATAATCTCATCTCAAGGTTCCATAAATAGTTCACACTAACACACGCTACACACACACATATGCCATCCATTTCTTATTATTTAGAATATTGGATTTTAGAAATAGGATATCATATCTTCACATGTTTCCAAGTGATATAACCTTATGCATATCTAATAGGTATCATCCTTATAGAACATGCATAATTAAATAAAGAAAAACTAAAGACTTTCTATTTCTATGTCATACATTCTAATGTAGTGCCTAATTTTACCCTTCCTTGCCTATACTCTAGACTCAAACCTGAGGAAATGAAAGACCTTGTGCTGTGCATAGGTGCTCAACAATACAAATCCTAGTCTAAAATGACTAACCACTAGTTGTATTTATAAGAATACAAAAGTTTTGTATATAGCAATGACAAAGTAATATCTTACCATAAGATTGCAATTCAACACTAATAATGATATTAATGCATCAAATAATTTCATTCCTACATGTATGCCATTATTTATGTAATAAATTGCATACTTTAAACTATTAATTATCCCAAGTCATGTGTCATGTCACATGGCATAAAATATCAGTTTAGGACATAAGTGGTTATAATTCATATAGATAGTTTTATGAAAATATACATACAATCTTCTCTTTATGTCATGTTTCATTTCACAAATCATTCACATTCATAATCTTTACATTATGTCAAATAAATAAGCATATGTTTCTTTAATCAAGCATTTAATTCCATTTTTATCATGAAATAATCATGAAAATATACTATGTCACATGGAAGCATCTATGTATTATGACAATGTTTGTAAACATACAATTTACATGTGATACATGTCTTGTCATACACATGCTCACAAATACATATTTGTAATCATTATTTAAATCTATCATTGTCTATTTAACATTTATATTATTAGCCTATTTCTCCCTAGAACCGTTCTTTTTCCTAGATATGGGACAAGTATGATAGTTCCTTTAATTCACTATCTTTACAGTGTTACACAAAGGCATAAATGATAGTACCCGAAGGTATAAATTGTGGTACCCAAAGGTACAAAATAGTGGTAGATCTATAACTATCCCCTATTTGGCATGCCAAACTATCCTAAGGCTATTTTAAATCCTAGGTAGAATGGGTTCATACTTCTTACATTCAATTTCATTAATTAATTTTCATGCATGCATTATGCCTTCATATGCATATTACATTGCACATATTAAGTATGCCATATAGCTAAATTGGACTCAAAGGATTTCTTTACCACACATTTCCCAAAACAAAGTTTCCTTCTAAATACTTATTCATTCTAAAAGTCAAAGCATTCATGACCTCAAGTATAATTATCCTAACTATGTAGAAGCATTCATTTCCACATGTTACCTTTCTCATTTCTTATGGCATTTTACACATGCTTCATATAAGCATTAATCTCATAATCATTATCAGCCTAACATATTTTTAAGCATAAAAAAAGTTGATTAAGCTTTTACATACCTTTTTAATTTTGCCATAACATTTAGCTATAATCCAAAAAGGTGAGTATATAAAGTCCAAAATTTTACTTCAAACATGTATATATATTGTCGAGGCATTATATAACATATCACATGCAAACACATAAATTCACATAAAAAATTTCATACCAATAAGCCATGGCTACAATAAAAGAGAGTTAAAGAGATTTTAACTACATAAAGATATAGAATACCTACAACAACAATGGTATATCATAGCATTTTTACATTATTTTGAGCTTAAAGGTTAGCATCATCCAAAAATTTATGTTACACCCCCTACCAGATTCCTAAACAAATCTGACAGGCAATACACTTCCTGTTAGATCACCCATCCTAAAATTTCTACAGAGGTAAACTCCTTAACACATATAAACTATACTAGAACTCAATAAGATGTTACTTAACCCTTAAACATGCTCATACATGGTTTGACAGACTTAGAGAAACAATTCACAAACACTTTTAAAGTTCAAAAAATTAGGCAGCATAATGACTACCCAGGTGACATACAAAATTTTTTTTCACCTATTAAAAGCACTTATATAGCCAAATAATCCATTTAAGCTCCATTTGGATGCTTCTGGTCCCTCAATCAACATTAGTAAACATTAGACATATTGGATTCACACACATAGGACCTCAGGCCTATAGTTATCAAAACCATAAGCAACTCAAATTGACCAAACACCTGTTATATACATCACATCTAAGGTTTATATATAGATATAGCAGCTCTTAAACATGCTTACCTATACCTAAAAAATTTATAAGATTGCCACTACTAAAAAGAAAAACAACTCTATTACCCTTCAACATTTGTATTACTACACTGCACGATCACTAAGGTTGGCCTGCTTATCTTTGCTACCTATACACCACAACACGGGTACACTGAGTATAAAACTTAGTGGTGAATTTAAACTATTTAAAACATACCATATGAATTAACACACACAATCAAACATATAATAATGGTCTAGGTGTATTGTGTGAGTCATATGCCAAGTGACTGATGCCATTGAGATGATATGCCATAATTATTTCAAAATTACCAAAATTCCATTGTCTCACTTATTAAATTTATCATTATAAATTATCATCAATTATAGTAGATTTGCTTTTTTCTCTATTTTAAGTCTATTTCGTAGACCCGACTAGATAGATAACACTTACAAACACTGGACAAAGAAGGAACTGAAAATATGCGGTGGCCCATAGTTTGGACCTCGACCGCTACATTAGTGAATTATAGCCATAGGGATTAGTTTATATAAACCTCCCAAAGGGCAAAACCAATAAGCAATTGTGTATAGGGATCAATCTATAGACCTCCCAATGGAAACTTATCATATCAAATAATTCATCCTGATTTGCCCAGTAGACTAGTGTAGTGGCCACTCTAGGGACTTTCACCATTGTACTAGCATAGTCTGATATACAATCAAATGTGCCAACAATATAGTGGTCTACCCCATAGACTAGTGCAGTGGCTCACTTATAAACCTTGGCCTTTGCATCGATCCAGTTTAATAAATAGACAATCTAGCAGCTGCTAATCCCTAAGTTCACTAGTTAACCCATCTAGTGGTAGTCTAGCTAATGGGCTATCTGACTTTATTTTATGTTTGTTTATTTACTAATCATCTTTTTATAATATACCAAGTTCAAAAATAGATAGTTAAAATTTTTATTTGACTGTCAAATTTTAACCTTAATAGTTACACGTCATTTTTAACCCTATCGAACAATTACGGGTCAATTTTCTAAATTATTTTAAATCATTTTTGAAGGTATAATTAAATTTAGTCTAGTCCATTATTTTGGCTCAATTATTCACATGCTAAGTAGTTTTTTTAAACAGGGTCCCAAAATCATTTTTAATAGCATAGCTATAGGTTATTTTTCTATTTTACGATGGCCATTCTAGGTTAATTTTAAGCCTATTTCAACTCTTTTTTTAGGGCGATTTGCACTCATGATCATCCATTTTCACATGCCCTAAGCCAAGCTCAAAAAATATGTCTCATATTGTCATAACAATAGCTTTTATACTACATCAAATAAGCATTACAAGTTAGGCCACTTTATGGTATTAATTTCATGCCAAAACTAATCCATTTATGAGTTAAGTTTTCATGTCTTTATAAGCCAATCTCAAGTCCTCTTTTAGCCATTTTCTAACCTTAAAAGGTATCCCACACCTTTTTCATTTCAAGCCTTATTAATCATCCATATTCACCTAGGTCATGCCATATACACATTATAAGATTAATGCTAAATATGTCATGTTATATCACACACATATGCTAGTTAGGCCATACCTCATTTCTATGCCATTTAGCCTTGCATAACACTTGGCCAATAGCCTTAAATTTCCTTACACATGCCTTCAATCACATTCAAGCACACATATACACATTTTAACAACACACAAGCATGCCTAAACACATATAATTCCATTACCATGCAAACTAAGCTAATCCACACCTTAATCATTCCTCGGCCACACTAAACACACACACACACACACAAGCTTTATTCACCAGTTCCATCACTTACCCCTAAAAGGCCATCACTAACAAGTTTATTGGCACACAAATTACCATGATAACTTATCCTTTCTATAGTGTACTTGCCAAACAACCTCTCAGCCAAATAAGGCCTAATACCCACACTCCATATTTCTACGACATACTATAACAAATCATGTATTTCCATGGCAAATAAACTAGAATTCATGCCAAAGTCACCTTAACAAGTCAAGCACATTCACACACACTTGTGCAAACCTCTCGACCAAAGGGGGAAACTCACATTTCCTTTACTTTTTTCATTAATAAACCACCCTAATCATTCATTCTACAAATTATTAACATAAACACAAGCCTAATTCATTAACTCACACACATTAGCCACATTTTTCACTACATTTATACAAGAATTCTAAGCTTAATTCATAGAATTTTCATCACACATGCTTTGAATGCCTTAAATTCATTTACCTCACAACCAATGGTGATGAGTTATTCACTTTAAGCTTCAAAGAAATCACAACGCACTTCACTTCTTCCTTTCTCCCATTCATACCACCTTACCTTCAAAATTCCATAAAAAATCACACATATCCCTAAAAAAAAATTCCAAGCATATAGGCATTTTTAGAATTGTCAAATCCCCTAGGAAATAAATTAAAAAGGGCTGAATTACTTACACATCAAAAGTTGATTCTTGGCACCCTTTTATTTGTACACCCTAGCTTCCTTGAATTTTCTTGCAATCTAGGGACTTTTATGGCCTCTAACACCTTTACAAGTCCATTGAAAATACAATTAAGGGATTTTTTAGGGCAATAAGCAAAGGAAAAGGTAACAAAATAAAGCAAAAATGGTGCCTTCCAAAAGGAAATGGCATTAGGATAGTAAGGAGAGAAAGAAGGAGAAGGAATGGGGTGGTGAGTGGGTATGGCCAAGTGGCCACATAGGTGTCAAATAGGGGCTTACATAGGTGGTGAGGTGGCATGGGTGGGGTCACACACCACCCGAGTGCCCTAAAAAAGCTTAATTTTGGTAGAAACTTTGAGTAATATTTTAAAACTCACACAGACCTCAAAAAATTATTATGCATGTTTTAAAAACCCTCAATTAGTCCCATTTTAAAGCTTATAAAATTTCACAGTCAAATTCCACCGATAAGATAGTTAACTAACTGCTTGGTTTACATGTAAAACCCCGAAATTAAGAAAATTTGCAATCAACCTCAAAATTCAAAAACTCTTTCACCAATGGACTTAAGGGAATTTTTAACCTTAAGGATATGGCATTTTTAGGTTTGTCCAGGCATATCTCAGGTCATTCCCAGCCCGACTCCATTTGAGCCTACGGCCCACTATATTACAGCCAAAAATAATTTATTAGTTTTGCTAAATCTTTAAATTAAGCTATTTTCATCATTTTATGGCCCCTCAAGTTTCATGACTAGTACCCCTACCTTAAACCTCATGAAGGTCACTCAACACTCCAGGAACACTTTCTAGCCTCAGTGGTATTGTTCATAGAGCCTCAACTTATGAGCAATACAATTCTTCCCCTTATAAGCAATTTCGTCCTCAAAATTACCTATAGTGAATAAATGTGGATATTAATCCATCATCTACTCTTCAGGCTCCTATGTAGCTTCTTCTACATTGTGATGCCTCAGAGAACTTTAACCAAAATGATGGCTTTATTCCTTAACTGCTTCACTTCTCTAGCTAGTATCTATATTGGTTCTTTTTTATAGATCAAGTTTGGTTATATTTCAACATCTATTGTTAGAACAATGTTAAAGGGATCTTATCTATATCACCCCAGCATCGAGAGATGAAACACATCATGAATCTATGACAACTTAGATGGTAATGCTGGTCTGTATGCTAGAGGTCCCACTCTTTTGTGATTTCATATGGTCTAATAAATCTGGGGCTCAACTTCCCCTTTTTCCCAGATCTAAGGACCTTCTTCCACAGAGACACTTTTAAGAACACTTACTCACTAACAACACACTCAATATCCCTCCACTTCAGATCAGCATAAGATTTCTACTTATCAGCTACAACTTTTAACCTTTCTCTGACAATTTTCACCTTTTTCCTTTATATCTGTAATTAGATAAACTCCTAGTATCTTATTCTCCCTAATCTCACTCTAACACAAGGGAGTTCTACACTTTCTGCCATATAGTGCTTTATAAGGGGACATGCCCAAACTAGTCTAATAGTTGTTATTGTAAGCAAACTGAGCTAGAGATAAACATTGATCCCAACTGCCTTTAAATTTAATGGTATAGCTATATAACATATCCTCAAGCATTTGTATCACCCTTCTAATTGCCTATCTATCTAGGGGTGAAAGGCTATACTATAGGTCAATTTAGTGGCTAAGGCTTCATACAATTTCTTCCAAAACTTGGAAGTGAATTGAGCATCTTTATTAGAAATAATTACCATAGGTACACCATGAAGTCTGACAATCTCATCAATGTATAATTTAGCTAACTTTTGAAATGAGTAGTCCACTCTGATAAGGATAAAGTAAGCTGTCTTGGTTAATTTATCAAAAATCACCCATACAGCATCATAATTGCCTCTAGTCATAGGTAATCACATTATAAAATCCGTTATTACCTTTTTGCACTCCCATTTTGGTATTGCTATAAGATGTAGCAACCCAAAACTATTGGCATGTCAGACATCTAGCAACATACTCTACCATATCTCTTTTCATACCTGACCACTAATATTGAGGCTCTAAGTCTAAATACATCTTAGTACTATCGGGGTGCATAGAATAAGGAGCTCTATGTGCCTCATTCAGTATCTAAAATCTCAAGTCATCTGTACTAGATACACATAACCTGCCCTGATAATATAGATATCCATCCTCACTCAAATCGAATCCTAGTGCCTTCCCCTCTTAGACTTTACTTACCAATTGCATCATGACTTATCTCCATACTATGCTTCCTTTATCTATTGTCTAAAATCAAGTTTAATATGTAATTCAGCCAATAGGGCATTCTCCTAGGTGTGTTGTAATCTAGCATTCATAGATCTCAAAGTCACTATGAATTTTTTAATCAAAGCATCTACTACAACATTAGCTTTCCCTAGGTGGTAATCTATTAACCAGTCATAATCTTTAATTAATTCTAGCCACTTTCTCTACCTTATGTTTCAGACTTTTGTGGTTAGTATAGATGTAACATTTCTCACCATACAAGTAGTGCCTCTAAATTTTCAAAGCAAATACAATAAAAACTAGCACTAAGTCATGAGTAGGATAATTCTTCTCATATGGTTTTAACTATCTTGAAGGATAGGCTATTACCTTTCCTTCTTACATTAACAAACAACTTAAGCTATTAAGTAAGGCATCATTGTACACTATAAAGTCCTTACCCTATTTAAGTTGAATTAGGATAGGAGCCTTTGTCAGCAACTTTTTCAACTTCTCAAAACTGGCTTAACATTTGTCATCCCACTCAAATTTCACATTCTTTTTAATCAATCTAGTTAAAGGATATGAAATCAAGGAAAATACCTTTGCAAACCTCTTGTAATACCCAGCTAATCCTAGGAAACTTTGTATCTCTATCATATTCCTCCGAGGTTCCCATTCTAATGTTGCCTTGACCTTGCTAGGGTTTACTCTGATGCCTTTTGTTAACACTATGTGTCCTAAAAAAAGCTACTTTAGTCAGCCAAAACTCAACTTACTCAGCTTAGCATATAGCCATCACTCCCTCAGAGATTGTAACACCACCTTGAGATATTGTTCATGTTCCTCCCTGGTCATAAAGTATACTAGAATTTCATTATTAAATACTACTACAAATTGATCCAGGTAAAGTTGAAATACTCTATTCATTAAATCTATGAAGGCTATTAGGGTATGGTGAGACCAAATGGCATCACCAAGAACTCATAGTGCTCATATCTACTTTTAAATGTAGTCTTAAGAATATTAGCTTCCTTGACTCTCAATTGATGGTATCCAGATCTAAAGTTAATCTTTAAAAAGACACTCGTACCTCTTAATTGATCAAAGAGGTCATCTATTATAGGCAAATGATATTTATTTTTTACTGTCACCTTATTCAGTTATCTGTAATCAATATATAATCGAAGTGAGCCATCCTTCTTCTTCACAAATAACACGGGTGCTCCCTAAGTTGAAACACTAGGTCTGATAAAACCCATATCTAAAAGTTGCTATAATTGCACCTTAAATTCTTTCAACTCAGTAGGTGCGATTCGATAATGAGTAATAGAAACAAGAGTTGTACCAAGATATACCTCAATTTCAAAATAAAGCTCCCACTGTGGAGGCAAACCTAACAACTCATTAGGAAACACTTTAGGAAACTCAAACACTATTAGAATCTATTCAAGTGTTGGGGTTGAAGCATCAGTATGAATGACATGGACTAAGTAAGCTTCACACCCTTTTT
>CANXYI011681998.1:0-12194 GCA_948208565.1 Hura crepitans
AAATTTACCATTTTTCCCTTCGATCATTTTTTGCTCCGTAGTTCACGCCAACCAACTCTACATAATCCATACATCCATTTTATTTCCCACTTTTTCTTCAAATTCCAATTCAATCCTCATGAAAATTAGGCCGAAAGTGGGGGTGTGACATCCAGTCCATCTACTAGTCAATCATCGTTGCTTGATAAGGTTGTAGGCACCTTGATCTACATACCGGAGGTGAGCTACATGTGTTATGGTATGGATAGAGAGTTATCCTCTACTCAGTTTCGCATTGAAGATAATTGGCCAGTTCCTTTTGAGCTAGAGAACACCATATTAGCATGGTCCCTTTTGACTTTCACTGATCACTGTGTCGACTTAATTTTGTGTAACACTTCTTGTCTTGATTTTGACAGGTTAAGAGGGATCCTGTAGAGAGAACTACTCATGTAGTGGAGGCTTTTAAGAGGCCAATGGTTGATGAGACTCATGTCTTCGTGATGAGTCCTTTTCTACAATCATTAATCATATGAGAATATATGCCTGGTGTGTATGAGATGTGTTGATCTTTTGTTCTTTTTGCAAAATGAGTTTGCTAGGAGGGTGGCTTCACTTTGTGTTGCTAAGAGAAAGCTGAGGGCATTAAAGATTGCTGAGAAGTTGGTGCTTTCTTCTGATGATGAGGACACTGAGAGCAAGGAGGAGTACAGAAGACCTACAACTTTTATATATATATATATATATATATATGTACATGCACTATCTGTGACATTTATTTGAAATGTCTGAATTTGTACACATATGTATAAATGCACAGGTGAACACATGTATTTGAGCCTAATGATTGTAAAATGGATGTTAGGGTTTGATTAACACTGACACGTGAATGCACATAAGTGAATGCAAATGAACACTGCTTTGAATGATAAATGAGAGCGCATCATAAAACTAGAGCTAACTTATGCAAACTTTGGCTATACTGGTTCATGTATAGTTATGTAAACATAGACATGTGTGGTGAAGGAGCATGATAGACTAACTGATTAATTTTGCATGAGGCATTGTGCATGTGAGTGAGATGCACATTTGCAGAGGCTATACATGTATATGTGACTGTGCGATGAATATAACTTTTTCCTAAATAAGTAAATGAATGAATCTCTTTTTTTGACATATGAATGAATGTAACTCTATCTTAGATGATGTGTGAGTATTAAAATATGAAGGTAATTTGAGTAAGATGATTCTAGCTAATAAATATGGTGATTAAGTTAATGAATGAGTGATATGCATGTTAGTTCTTATTCTTTTTTTTAGATGAAGGTACATGGAAAGGTATGCGCATAAATAATGTACTTCTAAGGAATATAGTGATGCATGTGCTTTTGCTTATTTTCTTCTAAATGAATGAGCAATTTGAATGTATGGGGAATGCATGTAAGACAACTGTATGATGAATATGAGTTTTGAATGAATAAATCATCTCTTATAATGGATGAGTGATGAAGGCAAATATATGTTGAACGATGAATTCATCTTTTCCTATGATGAATGAATGTTCTTTTTGTGATGGATGTATAATGAAGGCAATTGTATGTTGAATGATGAATGCATCTTTTCTTATGATGGATGAATGATAAAGGCAAATGTATGTTAAATGATGAATGTATCTTTTTTTTCTTGGATGGATATAGGAATAAGTGTGAGTAAATTTATATTTTGCATGTGCGACAATGTGTCTTAATGTATGAATCAATACATGTTTTGTTATTGGGATCATTCTCCTCTCAGACTCATCATAAGAAAAACTTAGGCTTGATAAAAGTGAAGGCACGAAGTGATAAGCTAAGTTGGGGTAATGCGAACAAAATGTTCCATAAAGAAATAGGTTGAGTTGAGGTGGTGAAAAGGAATGAAAAGTTTCATGAAAGAAGAGAAGAGCAGGTTGAATGGAATGTTCCATAAAGGTGGTGAGGCAAAATGTCAACTCATTGTAGAGAGCATCTAAGCACATGTGGCTGAAGGATAAAAGATGAACAAGTGATTAAGCATGCAAATTTATGTGGGTGCATAATATGGTACCTTTGTTATTAGCTAGTTTAAAGTTTTTCCAATGAAATATTTTCTCTCAACCTCTAATTTTTGCCTAGATCGCCCTTTGCTGGTTTTCTATCTAACGAGGTATGCTCTAATTTTTGCCTAGCTCGCCCTTTGCGAGTTTTCAACCTAGTGAGCATTTTTTCTTTCTTTTTTTTTTAATTTAGCTCATCCATATTCAGTTAAGGCTTGGGATCTAATTGTTTTGTGTTTGATCAATTGATTCTGGACTTACACCTTTGAAATGGCTGGATATGTTTTGAAGCTCATGAACTTTTGTAAATTGTAAACCTAGAGTGATATGTCTTGAAGCTCATGTCTTTAGAGGTTTATGGAGTTTTTGAGATCAATAAGTACCTTGTTGTGGGTGCTTCCTTTATACTTCTACCAATGTTTTGAATCCTTTTGCTTCGACTATACGTTGAATTTCATTCTTTTGACTTTTTTGAGTAATGCATTGATGATATCCCTATTATTAGTCAGTCCAAAGATTTTCTTATTAAATATTTTCTCTCAATTTCTCTAACTTTTGCCTAGGATTATACTCTTGATTAATCGGGAACTAGAAAACTCTTTTTTTAATGAGGGCAACCATAGTTAAAAAGAGAATGCCTAATTGTTTGAGGCTTAAGGTAAATCTTTCTATATTTATAGGCATTGGAGTTTTGGCATCTTAGAGCTTTTGACCTTTAGATTTTAGTGAGTAAAAATTGTGAAATGTTTGTCATTTAAATGGATCTTAGGTTTTGATTGGACGAAACTCTTTTTTAGGAAAACATGAATTTGATGCTTTAAGTCTATTGAGCTTGTTGAATTTGGACCTTTTTTAAGATTGAAGGAAAGAATCATTCATTTTGGTTTAGTTACCCTTAGTTTTTTTATCTCTTGTCTCACGTTTAAGGATATTTCTCATGCCTTACAAGGAAAGATCAAGTCCTAAACTTCAAAATTGTGTGTAGGAGTGGTGAGCCATTTTCTAGAGAATCATAAATTATTTATGGTACCTGTGGATTAAGCTGATAATATTTGTTCCCCCCTTTTTTAGTCTTCTCAACTCTTATTCAAGAGTACCATGCAATGCAATTAATGAGGTGAACAAAGATGCTCATGAAAAGCCAAAATAATGTTTTATTAAACCTTAATCATTCTAACATAAAGGAAAGAAATAATTAGAAAAGAAAATACAGGCAATCTATCATATCTTCATTAGATCCTTTCATATACTTGATTGGAATGATCTTGTAGTTAGTCAACAATTGGCTTATGGGGTGGTAGACTGAACATCAAAAAGAGGGAACCTCACTTTTTAGAGATTTGAGGGATGACAGTGAGGCCTAATGATGGGCGATCTTCAGGATTAGGTATTACACCATAGTCTATGAGGTCTTGGATGGCAGCACAAAGGGTCATGCATTTATTGGTGAGATGAACAGTCCTTTGATGATATACATAGTATAAATTATAGTGATATTTTTGTGGAAATGGTTATGGGTAAGGTTTGGGTGTCAATGGTTAAAAAAAGTTCTTCTCCCTTAATTCTTCAAACATTGTGGATAAGGGCTTATTTAGCCTAGTGAACTTATGCAGCAGGCAACTGGGCTTAGTTCTTTGATCACTATTTACTTCCTTGATTAAGCTTGCACCCTATTGTTAGGCCGTCTACCCAAGTTTCTCTTGAATCTTTTCCTCTATAGTCATTATTAGTCATTGTTCTAGTGATGTTATTACTTCATTTAGTATGCATATAGTCACAAATTAACTCTCACCTTTGGTTTTAGGTCTAGTTGCCATTTTTTTTGTGGTAAGGAGTGTTAAAGGAATGAGAGGGATCAAGTCTTTTCTTTAAAGAGCCTGAGCGGAAGATGACCTACAATAGATGTATACAAATGGTTAATGCGATAAGATGCATGCTTCAAGCATTATGATTATAATGCAGGGGTAGCTATTAATATGCACGAAGAACACACATAGTGTGTGAGTGAGGTTTAAATGAATGAATGTGATACCTATGTTAAGTGAGGTGATACTAAGTGACTAAAGTTTACATGATGAATGGTATGTGTCTAGGTATGGTATGCCAATTGTGAATGCATGGTTATGTGAGTGTGGTCTACATGTTATTAATGTGATATAAGGTGGATGGTTAATGCACATATGGATGACTAAGCCTAAGTAATAGCATAAAAGAGTGAAGTTATGGGATAGGGTTGTACATGTATATAAGATGGTTTATGATGCAAGAAGCATGTTTGTGTATGTACAACAACATAGTGTATGTATAAGGGCTTATATGACATGTACAGGGTCACGATGCATGAATAATTATTTCTAATGTAAGGTACAACTAGATGTAAATTCATAAGGATGATGCGAGCTATTTCTACAAAGTACATGGATTACAATGCATGTATGGATAAGTGATTCTTCTAAGGATGGATGTATGTTATACCTCACACTAGGTAAAGTAGTGGATTAGGAAGATGAATGATGCATGAATGAGAGCCTATGATTCTAATGCGTGTACAATGTATGGTTTGTAGATATGTCTAATGGTGTATTTGATTCCTAGTGATGCCTAATATGTGTGCTTCAGAACATATATGTTGCATACATATGTGTGGATGCATAGTACGTATAGTGATTACATGAATGAGGTCATAAGATACATGAGCAAGAAGTCAATGAACCTTTATAAGATAACAGCCCTAGATGTATGGTTATATGTGTCATGTGCTAGTGTGAAGTGTACTTAAGTCTACATAAAGTGTGTTTACAATGCATGTGAACTAAGACATTACATGGGTGTTTTAGAAAAAGCTTATGTAAAGATAAGTATGCTACAATGTACATTTACAAAAAAAACAAGAAGTTTATGTCATAGAGTAGGTACAATACAACGTTATTTATGTGTATACAAAAAGGATACATGTTAAATGTACAAGGACAAACACAAGCAATAAGCCTTCTAACCTTGTCACTCCTACGCATATAGTTTAGCTATTTCTTTCCTAAGTGGGTTTCCTTAAGTATCATCAAGGGATGCACAGGTTCGATTACGGGCTTTATTAGGCCCACTCAATCTCTTGTATTTAAAGCGTATGCAAAAGAATGGTCTATAACATTTAATTCTCATTTGATGTGAAATTAAGCTAGGTCATCCCAGATAAAAAAGCCTAATGGACTTGGCCCCACTTCAAACAAGGTTATATGTAATAGGCCTACATAGCAATCATAATGCAAGTTACAAGCACTTAAGGTTACACAACCTAGTGAAAGTTGTTAAGCTTAACTATATGGGCCCATAGCTTTAGTTAAAAGGCTTTAAAGCTCTTACAAGTAGATGTCCCTCCTAATGGGTCTTTCCAATCAAGGATAATAATGACCAATTAGTTCACCTTTTCATATACCCAAAGGTACGAGGCTTGTGAGTGATGGATATGCTAGCACTTCCCTATTCTTGAATGAAAAATGGAGTTATGATTTATAAAACCATCCAAGGTAAAAGGGACACAATGTATATAAGATGCAATGCATGGAATTAATAAAAATTAGAATATTAGAAGGTATATTATTTGGGCACTTTTAGATTTAAATTCTCAATCCCCAGCGGAGTCACCAATGTAGATTTATTGTACTTTACTAGGGATAAGAGTGGTTAGTGTTTGGAGTCACCACCTGGCTCTACACCAGGACCAATGATCTTTTACCTAGAAAGGGTTCGAAATCAAATCTTATTTATGCCCTTACAATATACTTTCTTTTATATTCTAACATTTATCAATCCTATATCAAACAAGCATACATTATATTAAAGCATTCATGCCATCTTTTCATTTAGATAAAGTAAATTACAGTATTTAAATCATACAACAAGCATAAGTATGTATTGACATCTAAAAATTAGGTTATTTATTAGTACTTGTTTGACTTGAAAATTACCCGTAATTCCATGGGAATTGGTGATAATTGCCCAACTTCCATCTCTAAGAGATTAGCCTTTATTAAAATACATTTTCGTGTGACTTTTATTAAGGAAAACTCAAAACCATTTTATTATGAAAATATCGATTAATTATGTAGAAAACCATTTGACGTGAGATTAAGCATTAGGTGTGTAAACCAAGTTATTAAACTACCTATTACAACCCAAAATAATCAAGAGAAATAAAAGGTACAAAACCAAATGAAAGAATATAAAACACATAATTGGTCTCGTCTGTACATCATCTAGTCCCTGCAGACTCAATAGAGCTCTAGCATGTGTTTATGCGGACTACAGCTTATTATGGCTAACATGTCCATCCAGACCTCCTATTCTACCAGAATGGTCACTTATATAACTCAAAGAAAAGGTCAATAACATCAAATAATGGTCCATAAGGACCCAAATAAAGGATAAAACTACAACAACAACTGGTTTAACATAAAATACAGATGAACCATGAAACATGCCTAAAGTAATAATTACTGGAGAAACTATAGATTTATTAATCATAGAGAACATAGGATTTGACATATGTAATCACAAATATTGGGAATGCTAAGAGATGCTCATGTAGACTACGTTCCTCATGAAGAGGGGTCTGTATGGACTGAAAAATATAATAAACATACATATGACACACTTATCCGCATGAACTATAATCCTTGTGAGCAGGAGTCCGTGTGAACTTTAAGAAAGAGCAAATATGAATAAAACAAGATCATTCATTCGGACTACGTTTTTCGTGAGAGGGAATTCGCACAGACTACACAACAGTTCCAACATGTCAACAATATGCTTATTAGGGGATGGAATAATCATACAACATGGTAACATTATACAAGTATTTTAACATGGTAAATGGAATACATTAGAACATGATATATAAAGCAAATAGTAAACTATTATCAAACATAAGTCTGCACAAATGTCAAATCATGCGTATACTAATAAATTAAGTCCGTACAGATATAAACAAGCTTTAAAGTAAGTTCGTGCGATTAAGACAACTTAAAATGATGACTTACTCTTTTTGATCAAGGTGGGGATTACTTAGAATCACCTCACTCATGATTAATCCTAAAAGATCATGGGTCTATGAAAATAGTGTGAATATGCATAGTAGGAGACCTCATATCTTACCTTTGTAAATAAGCTCTTAAGCAACAATAAGAGATGTAAGGTTTTTAGAAGGAAAGATAATTTAAGTGTAGGCTAAAGGTCTAGTAGCATGAATCCTATGTTAGAGTCCTCTCCTAGACTCTCAGACAATAGGGTTTTGGCTTTTAAAGTTGCCTCTCTATTCTCATACCCAAGAGGGGTATTTATAGGTTTAGGAAAGGCTTTCCCATCCAGAAGGAATTAAGATCCTTTTAGGATTAGGAAACATCATTTGGATAGGAAGCTCAGGCTTCTAGAAGATTTTCATTGGTAAGTCCGTGTGGACATAGACTACATAGTTTATGCAAACCTAGGTCCTAGGTTTTCCCACTAGTCCATGGGCTTTGGGCTAGATTTGAGTTAGTCCATGCGGACATAAACTTGGATTTGTCTGGGCAGACCATAGGCGTTGGGCTTAATAGAGTCTAAGTGAGTTGGTACAGACCTAGTGGCATTATGTCCGGACAGACAATACCTAGTGGCATGTATTATTACTTTAGAGCCTATCTCTAGTTATCATCATAGGCCCTAAAAGGTAGGGTATCTATAATAGGTCCATGTAAACCTAGGCTTTGGTTTATCTTAGTGAACCATGGGCCATGGGCTCTATTGTTCTAGGATGAGTCTATGCCAGTTTGTATGGACCTGATCTTTGGTTTAAGCTAGTGGACCTTGGGCTGTAGGCTCTATTGTTCTAGGATAGGTCTAAATTAATCTGTATGGACTTGATCTTTAGTTTATCCAGGTGGACTATGGGCTATAAGCCCTATTCTTCTGGGTTGGGTTTATGTTAGTCAGTACGGACCTTATAGCATCAAGTTCGGGCGAACTTGTGACACTTATTATTCAAGGTGATCATCGGCTGGTCACCAAACACGACTAAGGAGTGTGCACTTAACAAGTTATCGGATCTTAACATACTTAACAAGTTGAAAACAATTTCATAAATCGTGATAAATACATAAAAATATGAGTTTACAAAAACTATTCAAAAATCAAGTTACTAATTCAATTTGAGAATTCTTATGCCAAAATTTCGAAAGCATAATGGCTGTACCAAGCACTGTCCTAAAAATTAAATAGTAACCTGCAAATCAAAATACACTTCTAAAACTTTTCTCAACATTTTCTCTAATTCTGTGATCCTTCTAATCACTCCAAATTACAAACATCAAAATTGCAGTATCTCAGCCTTAGAAAGAGATATCATACAACACTTAAGATTTATATAGACTTTAAAACAGTTACGTGCATTAGAAATCCAAAATTAGTACATTTTAGGCCCATTATAACCAAAATACATTATATGAGCACCCCTATTTTATACATCAAAAAGTCTATAATCATAAATACAAAATATACCAAAAGAATTATTCTGCTCTTTATAACTTGACAATCCAAGGCTTTCTTTCAAATTGTCACCTTAACTATACATCACAAAACAAAATGATGTGCTAAGCAACAACTTAGTGGTGTAATCGAAATAACTTGCATAAATATGCCATAAATGCTTTATATATTAACATTTAAATAGTGAAGAGGAAATGCATTGTAAAACGCATAACAATCCACATATCAAGCATACATATACTAACATGGCAGATAGGTTGAGCATCTAACATAATAATAATCAAGTCTCTTTAAAATGTATCATAAATTATGCAACAAGTTTATTATTTAATTAATCTAATTATTAAGCCCATACTTAAGAAATAATGGCACAAAGGATAATGGAGTATCAATGGACCACTTAGGCCCTTGGAACTATATAGGTCCTGCACGTATTAGACCTAAAGATTAGAATAATTATAAACCTGTAGGTCAAAATATAAAGTCAAATCATAATTATGCAATAGACTCGGAGTTAGAAATGAGATCCGAAGATCAATGCATCAGACTCGTAGGTTAGAATAATCAAATTAACCCGAAGGTTCATGCATCACAACTCGAGGGCTACGGAGGCACCGAAGTACCCTAGCAGCTGCTATGACTCCTAGATGACTGGTCAACCTATCCAACTAGGCTATTATTTACATGGGCTACTAACTGATTATTTTTAATTTCACTTTATTATTATCCATTAATATTGCTTTTAATTACCTTGGTTTAGACAACAAATGACTAAACTGGGGAAAACAATAATTTTGTACTTAATACCTCACTATGCAATGCAACATCTCATTAAAATGCCAAGTTTACGATCATCACAAGCCTAGTTCCATACACATTTTATATCATAAAGTTCCCTTATTAAATGCATTATTCATTAATATTACTCTATAATCATCAAAGTGAGTACATGGCTTATAAACTCCTGCACCGACATCTTAATATCTGTAGACATACCATCCACACACAATAGAAGTCTCAATCTCAATATATACATGTCTTACATCTCATGTTCAAGCTACTAGGCTTTTAGTACCATTTATGAGTCATTTATGTCATAGACATAGTAGAAGTGAACTTAAACGAAATAAAGTGTATAAAGCTCATTTCATGTCATGATTATGTTATCATAGGCATATTAAGGATTAAAGAAAGCATTCTCACTCATCTTATGTTTTTCATGTTATATCATACACCAAATACGTCTCAAAAGCACCTTAACATACTCATAGCCATTTGACCATGTTCATATCACAAACACCCACTCACTTATTCTTTCTACCACCCACATCCTTTTATTAAATTATCACTTTACATTTCCACATTATTCATCACCAATTAAAATCAATTCCCATACACATTATACATATAACATGCACATATACATATTTATGCCAATATACACTCACATGGCCATTTCAGCCATGAAGCTTTCCTAAGCACCTAGCATATACACATCCAAAATTCATTATAAAAACTTGTTTACATACTCAATATATGTCATATATACGCACATACCATCAAATAACATGCCATATACACTTTTACATGCATATACATACATATACATACATGCTTATAAATTAAAATCCTTTATTTTCATTATCACAATCCATCATTATAAATTTCATACATTTATACATCTCATGAACATCATTTAATACTCATCACAAGCATTTATTCGGCATTTTTGTACATTAATAGCATTTATTACATTTAGGGCATAATTATGAAAAATTCAAAACATAAACAAAATCATGTAAATTATTTTGATTACACATACTAAGAGAGTTAAAACACACTCTCAAGGTCAACTCACACCTTGTTCTTTCCTTTGTCTTAAGTTTGGTCCACTTTCTCAACTACTCATTACAGATTCGTTTCGTAAAAATTCATATAAAATCAATCGAGAATCAAAATGAAAACCCAAAAACATGGACATGACTTACAGGACCTGAGGATCATGGAAAAAATGTTAAACTTCAAAAATTCTTACTAAAAAAATTGTGTTATTATTCATTGACCCATAAAACTGAGCTTTTCCTTCAATTTTTTACAAATCCCGAGGTAGAAATGATGTCTAGAGGCTGTGAAGGTGCGAATTTAGAGCTTGCATGTGCAAAAACAAGCTAAAATTGAGAAATGAAGAAGTAAAATAGGTGCTTTTGCTTCTTGGGGTGTTCATGGCTGGCTTGGAGGAAAATGACACTACTCCTCTATCGTGACCCTACCCCGACACCGCTCATGGCATTAGGGACTCGTGTGACGTGGCTATTGGGTGAGAGTGAGAGTTGCGACTAGCTGATTAGGGTGTAGCTAGTCACTTAATAAGTCTAGTCTGCATTCTGAGTTCGGGGTTATTTTGACATAAGGAAGGCATTAGGCAACCCATGTCGTATTTTTTTTTAGGGTGTAATTAAAGGTTATTGGATATTCATTAGAAGAATTATTCACCTATTTCAAAATGGCTATATCCTTATTTAACTAAATTTTCATGATCATAATGTTAGGGACTAATTATGAATTAATTTTGATTATCCTAATGAATGTGTAGGGATTTAGACATCGACTAAATGATTTGCCAAAAATACGACCGATCGAATAGGGTTATTTAAAATTTATCTATTTCCATATACCCCTAAAATGATCCGAATATATTTGTTAGTCTATACTTACCATTTTTTTGTACAATTATAAATTTATCTCCTATATTTCTATTATTTCAAATGATTCAAGTCCTTATTATGATTATTTTTTATGATTTAAAAAACTTTTATTTTTTGAACTTCATAGATTTAATAATTATCGCAACTATTATAACATTATTATGATTTTTATATCGCCAAGCTCTTTCAAATTGTACGGACTTTCATGAATTGGCATCTATTGTTAACACCAGTTTATTTTATCATAATTATGTATTTTAAAATAGCCTTATTAATTCCTTGCATTCTCTTTATGAATAATTACTGGCTAAATAAGTCTCTCCTTTTTTTTTTACATTTAATAGCGACATTCTGAACATGTCTAACCTATGAATTTCATATATTATACTTTCCTATTTGTAATTACTTCAAGTGATTTGATATTTTATAATTAATATCATTTTTTCGAATATTAATTTAAACATAATAACTGGCTAAGTAACAATTATTCATCATAATTAATGGCTAAATGTTAAAGCTATCCACTCATCCACCCTTCATTGTTATGTATCTTATTTGTGGGTTTTTTTTATTTATTTTTAGCTTAGAAATATTATATTTGATGCTTTATTATTTTAGTATGGCCTTAAATTGTTAATTTATGTAATTCTATTATTGAGGTTTTAATTCCTCAATATACTCCTAGAATTTATCTTTAATCTTATTATTAATGTTTTTTTAAAAAATAATTTATATTTAATTTCTTAAATTCCTCGTTTTTTACGTAATTTTATACCAGATAGATGCACCCTAATATTTTGAACATCCTTTTTATTATCAATTTATTTCTATAAATATCGATGATTTTAATTTATAAAATAAAGATTGGATTTATTATTTACTTATGACTAAAAAATATTTTATAATTAAAATTTGGG